>MPNW01001087.1:8469-38469 GCA_011800805.1 Hirudo medicinalis
ATGTTATGTTATGTTATGTTATGTTATGTTATGTTATGTTATGTTATGTTATGTTATGTTATGTTATGTTATGTTATGTTATGTTATGTTATGTTATGTTATATTATATATATTATTATTTATAATTATAGTTATTATAATTACTAATTTAATTAATTATTATTATTTATGGATCATAATTAATAATTATTTATTTATTTATTTAATTATTATTAACTGTAATTACTCAATTATTACTTACTAATCATAATTGATACTTATTTTATTAATAATTATTTATTTGTTATTATTATTATTTATAATAATAATTTATATATTATTTATAACAACAATAATATTGAAATTTTTCAAATCAATTCTCGTCTGGAAGTCGTGATAAATCGTGGATCAACTGGAAATGGACGACGTTCCTGGTGGTTTTTGAGGAAGCCATGTTTGCCATCCGATATATCGAACTCATCTCCGATATTCCCACTCGAGATGTTCTTATTTGCACACCACACACTCACAAAATAACACTCACTAATAAACATTAAATACATTTCTACAAGTGAAACACTCATAAGTACATGAGTATGCATAAATACTTTATGAGAACAACAATCCAAACAAGAAAAGAGCCAAAACAATCTTCAAAAACACATCGCCGATAATGAAAGCGTTCACTTCACTCGTGCAACAACCTCGAAAACACAACATCCCCGGCCCCAAAAGACACAAAAAGCAGAGCCATCGTCCTGCCAGAGTCACGTAAGTAGGAGCCATTTGGAGGCCTTAAAAGCGAAACCAGAACCGGTTGGGGTTTTCCGACCGGTGCTTGAGAACAATCAAAGTGGTAAGAATATCTCTTCCAAGTCTGGATGAATTCAACAAGAAAGGCGATCTCCATGGTAACCGTTGACGCACTGTCCTTGTTTCACGTGGAGCAGAGGTGCCTAATTACTATAAATATCCATCAGCTCCACCAATCAAATTAGAGGCACGCACGGACGGATGGATGGATGGGAAGTGGATGACACGAGAAGATCTGAACGGAGGGAGATCGTGAAGATGAGTGAGAGGCATGCGGGATGGATGGACAGGTTAAGGAGGATGAGATCGCACGATCGATAAAGAAGACACGTAACCACAGAGATGATAATCATGTTGACGACAACGACGACGATGAGGATGATGGCAGTGATGATGATGATGATGATGATGATGATGATGATGATGATGATGATGATGATGATGATGATGATGATGGTGATGATGATGATGATGATGATGATGATGATCGATGATGATGATGACGACGACGACGNGATGATGATGATGATGATGATGATGGCGGTGATGATGATGATGATGATGATGATGGCAGTGATGATGATGATGATGATGATGATGATGATGATGATGATGATGATGATGATGATGATGATGATGATGGTGGTGGTTGTGATGGTGATGACGTCGACGACGACGACGATGACGACGACGATGACGCTGACGGTTATGGTGAATTAAATGACATGGAAAGATAAGTGACGTTGGCGGTGCTAATGATAATGACGAATCGACAGTTTTCAAACAAAGATTAGAGGAGATCGTTCAAGACGATCGCAGTTCCACTTTCTAAAACCTGGCAAAATTGTCTTTCAAATTAATTTCGGTAAAAATAATAATTTTATTTTATTTTATTTAAATAGTCATAATTTTAATAAACATACAATGTCGATAACATTGTATTCATCGTCTCATAACAAAAAACAACAACAACAACAACAACAAAGCAGGTCAAGGGAACTTCCGCTCTCAAATTTGTGCTTACTTTCACAATCCTTGAGGGAAATACGAAGAGCTTTACTGCCGACATCTACCACACCTACCACAACTATCACACCTACCACTGCTACCACACCTACCACATCTACAACACCTACTACAACTATCACATCTACCACTGCTACCACATCTACCATACCTACCACACCTACTACACCTACCATACCTACCACACCCACCACAGCTACCACACCTACCACAGCCGCTAGTAGCCGACAAGCACCGCCAGAGCGATCGTTAGAGCTTTCGTGTCAAGAGTCCCGCTTAATTGAGTTGATTAATTTGGTCTCAGGTGTTGCCTTATCAAACCGATGGAGATGAAAATTGTTCGACAGAATAATGGGTTGAAGTTATGAGCGGGACGGGGATTGCGATTATGATAATGATAGCTATGGTGATAGTGATACTGATGGTACTGATGATGATGATAGTGATGATAATAACGATCATAGTAATGATAATGAATACTGATTATGATTATGATTATGTTTATGATAATGATGATGATGATAATGATAATAATAATGATGATAATAATAATAATAATAATAATAACAATAATAATAATATACAATACGATACGATACGATACGATACGATACGATGCGATACAACACAATACAATACAATACAATACAATATAATATCATGTTTATTAAAAATATTTATATTTATTGAAATGTTGAACAAGATTCTGATTCGGGTCGATAATTCCTTGAACGACGTCCTAATTGTTCCGGGGACGTTCGTGGATGGCGTCACAGGTTGACATGCCACCTGGGAAAAGGTGCGCTCTTAAACTTAAACTTAAACTTGATTTCTGATATCTGCAAGTTCAGAAGTGGATTGTTTGCTCGATGAAATACAGTTTATCTCACAAGCTATCTTAAGTTCCTCTAGATTGAATGAATGAATGAATTTTAAAACAAAGGCTGATCAATTCAGTCGTTAGCGAATGAATGAATGAATGAATGAATGAATGAATGAACGACCTAAAGGACGAAAGGACGAAAGAACGAACGAACGAAAGAACGAACGAACGAACGAACGAACAAATGAATTAATGAACGAACGAACGAATGAATGAATTGGAGTTAATGGAACGCTGTTATCTGACGTGTTAAAGGTAAAAAAATCCACTTAACGATGAATGAAGGACGAACAGAAAAGGCGAAGAGAAGAAAGAGGCCAGTCTAAGATCAGAAAAAGTCTGGAGCAACAAAAGGGATCCATCCAGCCATAAGACAGTTTTAACCCCCAGGTTTCCCAGGCCATTCCTCTTCCCTATCTCCAGGGGGGATTGTCCACGTGTACTCTCTCCCTCCGACAGAGCAATTCATAAGTCAATTTTTCCATTGCATTCCGGATTGTCGCTGTCGTTGGCTGAAGAATGCGCTACGATATTTTCAGAAGGCCCCCTTGCTGACGGTGTTAAGCCTTATTTTCATACCCAGCTGGCCGGCCGTGGATGGATGGTGTAATCATTGTGAAGGATGGAGCTTTGGGGAGTCGATCGTAAATCAATCCTCGTTCGGAAAATCCCGCTAAAATCGAACCCTCCCTATTTCACTTTTAACTCTATCCATTTATCGACCCATTTCCTCAGGCCGACCAAAAAAATATCGGCGTGTGTGGCTGCGGTAGTCGAGTTTGATGGGGAACGATAAAAAGTGGATTCGAAAGTCCAGGGATCTCTAAATCCTTCAAGGTACTTCAGACAGCCTCAGAGATCCACGTATGAGTGATGCGTTTAGTCCAAGACTTCGAGATCTGACGGCAGTCGATCAAGCGATGCTCAGATTCGCCGAGAAATCGTATTGCACGATGGTGAGTGCTTTAATTATTGTCTCGAAAGAAAAAAAAAATCAAAGTTTTAAACTTTGATGTGTTTCGTCTCTTTAAATTCAGTCAGTCTTTTTGGAACAAAATGATTTTTATTGGTCTTTATCCTGCTCATCTCTAATTATTGCTTGCCGCTGGAAGAACCGATAGGGATCAGCTTCATGTTCTCCGAGTCATTTCAGTGGATTTCAAAAGCAGTCACAGTTTCTCATTTCATGTTATTTTCAACGCCACCTCAACTCAAAACTTCATCACAACTTCACCTTTGGCAATTAAATTATCGACTTCAATAAATTTGTACATGCTAATGACGAGACGAGTGATTATATTTTGCAACATCGATGTCCAAATTTCCGTAAAAGATTCAAATGAGCTTATGAGGACGTTCGAGGATACAAAACCGTGTGACAAATTAATCATTTCTTATCACGATCATGGCGCCTAATCAACATCACGCTCTCGGTAAGAGCGGCAAAACCCTAATTTGGATCGATTTTCCGTGATTGTACCTGGTTCGAATCTGGATAATTGGACTCATACTCTCATAAGATCTTTACGACGACTTGTACCCACATGTTCATGTCTTCCCACGACAAAGGCCGTAGCATGCGTCATGGAAAAATCTTCAAACTGGTACGAATGATAAAAATCTCTCCTAACGAGGGGTTCTTTTCAAATTTTCGCTTCATTATCAACAATGGACGCGGGCTTCTTCCCTTGTACCTATACCAGTGAAGCTGAAAGAAAGGCCTGCAGGGTAGCCTTATTAAGACGAAAATTGCACGCTCTCAAACCGAAATGTTTCAAAATACCAATACTGAGCACACTAGACCGAGCACAGGAAAAATTGATCGATAGGACCTAATAAATTCCCCGTGAAAGGTCTAAATTTCAATGGAAATGCGTGCAACAGGGATAAAATTTCTCGGAAAAGTCAATTTGACATCTCAATTACAGATAAATCAAAGTCGATTAGATTTTCCATGGTGCTAGATCTACTCAGAAGGGACTTAACACCAAAAATCCGTCCAACCCCAAAATGGTGGCCATTGAAGAGCCCCTTAAAATAAAGGCACGCCGACATCAACACCCAGTTACAATTTCAACTAAATAAGCACGAACAGAAACGTGTCTCTAAAGGCGATGTGTGACAAGTCCAAGAAGATTGGCAAAAACTCTGCAAACGAAAATTGAAAATACGTCAGTAAGCACAAAATTAAGTCAAGGTGTGAAAGGCTAGTACCGACAATTTGTCACTTCCTTGTGGTTTGATATTAGCCAAACATTGGCAGCTGTACATGGTATAATCAAGCAAACAGAGGCAAAAATGCTGTGAAATCACTTTTTCGCAAAGTATTATTCAGCGAATGTTTTATATTCTCCTTCAAAAGGTTCACTCAATCATTTTAAAATGCTAATTCGTGAAATACGACGGTCTTAGTTTGGTCAATAGTTTTGTTTATCAGCAGACGCAGACATGTTTTTGTCTAAAAATGAAATGGCTCGGATGGCCAGCACCGTCATAATATTAATTGTTTACGCCAAATTTTTTCAAAAATAATTGACAGTTGAAACGAAGAATTTTAATCAAAATAATTAATTAGATAATCTAAGAACCTAGCTCCGCTTCACACATCGCCATAAATTTTATTTTTGCTTTGCTCATCTTAACTACAATAACAAACTTTATAATAAGTTATGATCTTCATTATAATTCCTTGTAAGTGATTTGACGCTACAATGTCCCACTTCTGAGACCCCATACCTTTCACCTTACGAGGGTCGAACAGGCCGCCCAACCACCCCTAGTATCCACTATTGAGGCAAACCATCTCCGGTTCGATAAAGAACACATTTATTTTCATTAGAATCTCGACCTAAAAAATCTAGGAAATATAAATCCAAATCGTAATCGTTCGTGCAAAGGAAAACCTCAAAGCAACATAACGCAAATCAACTGAACGGCAGGGCAGACAAGACGTCCAAGAAATCAGAATGAAACTGCCATCTTGAACAGTTGCGCACATCACGAGCACTCGGCCAATTGAAAGTAAAATGCTTCGGAGAACATCACACCCTTCCTCGTTTAGCTCGAAATTTTTTTTATATCGTTTCCTTATCTCAAGCGTGGCACCAGTAGTCACACAAATTTCCAACTCTTTAATCTAAAAAATAGCGAACGTCGTCAATACAAATAAAGAGGAAAAGGAGGAATTAAATTAAACCAAATTTCCAGCAAATCGGCGAGCAATTGAAAGAGAACTCTGATATGAAAATATTGGGAGAGAGAGAGAGAGAGTCGAGCACAGTAGTCGACCTAAAATAAAAAAAAAAACAAGATTCAAATCATCTAAGTCGACCTCGACGTCGCCGACCGACGCATTAACGGCTTCGGCCGAATAAATGGCCGCATCGGGGACGTCGTTCTAGAGGACGGGGGGTTCATATCTCCCCCTCGTCGTCCGAGAATCGGGAGGTTGCTGCAAACATCTTCGAGAAGTTCCTGTATTTCTCGAGCCACTGGTTCACCATCTCTCTGCTCAGGATGTGAGATCTGATTGGGAATTAATTTCAAAATCACTGATAATCACTTTCTAATAGACACCTTTGTCTCGAGACAAGATGGAGAAGTTATTGCACCAAATCAACCTCAAGGTGTCAAAAACCTGCATCCTAGGAGCTAACAAACGACTAATTGTGCACAAGGTTGTGTTCCAAGGTTACTCAGAAAGGTTGAACTGTTCTTATTTGATATATTAAATTACGATTGTAATTAAATTTAATTCAGAAATTTCATTATTAATCGATTATTCACAGCACAGCAAAACATACGTTTATAATTTATTCCGCATTTATTTATTAGTTGTTTTAATTTATTTATTATTTAATTTATTTGTTTTTTTTTAACGTATAAGCTCTCGATTCGAACGTAAACGATTCGCGATATACCGATTCTACAGACCAGGTACTTCGAAAATCGAATGATTCGAATTTGTTACCTGAACGATCTTTGTTGGCAGACTAGAAGACCGCCGTCCGTGACGAGACAGTCCAACCACTGGTACAGAAAAGCTTCTTCGAGGCCTCTCTTTAGAAAACAGATCAATAATTTTGTCAACAATGAGTTTGAACTTGAGAAGAGAATTCTAGCAAACAGTCGCTCATCAAAACGGAACGTTTACGACCAGCGTTCGCGAGGAATTTGAATGTGAGCACGACGGTTGTTCAAATGAGTACAAAAAAATTATAATATTAACTAAGCAATGATTAAATATCATCGTTGTTGCAATTATATAATAATAATAATAATAATATTAATAACAACAACAACAACAACAACAACAACAATAATAATAACAACAACAACAATAATAATATAATAATAATAATAATAGCAAGGATAATATGTCTACTGCAACCTTCATTCTTAATGAGTGACCTTATCGTCATTGATTTTTAAATAAGTTTAGAGCTCAAAAAGCAAAGACATCACTTTCATACATCATTCTGAGCCAAGAAATGAATGGGCAGCAACTTCTCCTCTGAGTCCATGAGGGGGAGATTGATGACCTGACCTACATCCTCCGGGGTCACCTCCGAAGATGTCGCGGCCTCCGACCTGACGTCCGGCTCTGCGGAAACGAGGGCCGAGAAGTGACCCCTGGTGTAGCCCAGGCTATGGGGGTGCGCCAGCAATAAGAAGGATCCCAAAACAGAGGCAGGTACACACCTTCGAGGAGAGAAGCGTAATTAGCTCCGAGATGACGTAACGTTCATAAATTGGGAAAAACCGTGAAACAAAAATATAAAATCATAAGCCGATGCCCGTTTCAAAGCCATGGCTTGTTTATTTATATCCAAATTTTGAATCTAAAATCCATAAATTTTGATTGAATAATCCGAGAGGTTGAGCAGGGCACGGCTTGCTGCCAACTTTCAACTTAGAAAGTGCTCATTACGGAGAGGTCATGAAGGACTGTTGCATCACATTACAGGGGTCCAATGTCTGTATTTCATCACATTAATCGTGCTTCATAAGGACTAAGGACGCCTTATTTTAGGCTAGGGTTATATTTCACTTCTACAGTTACACTCCAACAACTGCTTAAATGATAAAGAGGACCTTTAGACTTTTAGGATCATCATCATCATCATCACCATCAACACCACCACTACCACCATCATCGTCATCATCACCACCACCACCATCATCATCATCATCATCCAGGACTTCAAAACCTTGAAATCCAGCATAGCCGATGTTGTCGCCGTGGAGATTCTTGACGTACTTGATGCCGTAGACTATGATGGGTCGCCTGAGAATGTGGGCGAGGACCAGGATGTGGACTTGCTCCAAGGAAGAACCTGTCGTCATGGCAACGATAACGTCAACTAAACGTCGTCAAACGGGTCATGGGCGACGACGGCAACGGACGACAGGTAGACGACATCGTGTCGATGACAGGTAAGCGTCATCGTGTCAATGACAGGTAAACGACATCGCGTCAACGACAGATAAAAGGAAGGATGACCATGATTAGAGAAAAAGAAATTTGGCTGAACATAATAAATACACAAATAGGTAAACAAAAATCAGACCCTGGGGTAGCTAGCTAGCTTGAACCGATCATCGCATGAAAATAAAACCGGCTCGGGGAATTTCCGAGGTCCCTCACCTTGGTGTTTGGCGTGCATCAAGAGGGTCTCCCAGTCCTGCCTAAGTTGATTCTCGTTGAGGGTGTAGTTCATCAAGTCAGCCTGGATCAGTTCGTGCTCCCTCCATCGCGAGTAGAACCTGTGAGAAAAGGGGAGGGGATGGTGCTAGCTGGAAAATGGTCTCAGAGTAATGGAGACGATGATTGAAATGACGATGGCGATAATAGTGAGGCGAACACGATGATATGGTATGATGATGATGATGATGATGATGATGATGATGATGATGACAATTTCTGTGCAGAGGACGATGAAGGATTTTGCAAGCCATTTATGACGACAATGTTAATGGCCGAGGAATGACGTGTGACCGATGTCACTGACGTGTCAGTAATAATCGCAGTGGTGGCAATGATTATGATGACGATGGCGAAATGCGAGGAGCAGGCTCGAATGACGTTGAATGGATTTGGAAGAAAAAAATTGGTGAAGAAAGCATGATGGATGAGGTTGATGTGCAACCAGATTAATCCTTCCACGAGCCACAAAAGGCGTAGCTTCATCATGGCGACTTAAGACCATCACCACCATTGTCATCGTCACCATCACCACCATTGTCATCGTCACCATCACCATCATTGTCATCGTCACCATCACCACCATTGTCATCATCACCATCACCATCATTGTCATCATCACCATCACCACCATTGTCATCATAACAACCATAGTCGTCATCGTCATTCCGCAGAATTCAGCCTACTCCTCTCGGCAGTCCACCAGCGAGTTGAAAAGGGCCTGCCTGAGTACGTTGTCGGTGTCCATGATCCCCCAGGTGGCCTGCAGGATGGAGTCCAAGAGGCAGTCCCCGGCCGTGCGGTTCCACAGAGGGAAGAGACGACAGCGATGCAACGAGATGAGCTCTTGCGACCAGTTTATCACCTTCTCCTCTTCCAGTTCTGGATGGGATGATGATGATGGTGATGATGACGATAATGATGACAATGATGGCTGCAGTGATGATGATGATGATGAACATATGATGATAGTGATGATGGTGATGATAATGATGGTAATGACGACGATAATAATTATGATGATGGTGCCAATTTTGGGGAGTGACGACGACTCTCGTTCCGTAATTCCATCAGTATCATCACCGTCATCCGTCTCTGTTCTGGGTCACGACGACAATTGTAGTCGCGACAACGCCGGGGGAGCTTTTATCAATGGCGGTCGTCACGGTGATGGAAATTATACTGGCTAGTGACGGCCGTCACGGTCATCGTGACTTCATCGTGGGTTTGATTGGATGGGATTTTTTTTTTTTATCTCCTGCGAAGAAGTTGTAATTACACCGGTGATGAAAATGGCTGAGATGGGCCTCCAAGATGCTGGTAATCCAATTGTCGATGGCAACGAAGGCAATGATGGTGATGATAAAATAATAATTATGATAATAATAATAGTAATAATAATAATAATAGTAATAATAATAATATAATAACAATAACAACAATAACAACAGCAACAATAATAATAATAATGATAATGACAATAATAACATTAATAATAATAACAATAATAATAATAATAATAATAATAATAATAACAATAATGGTAATAATAATAATAATAAATGATGACAACGACAACAATGTCAAGGATGACGGCTCTAAATACAAGTGGCGACAATCTCAATCACGACGACATCTCTGAGTCACCTTTCTGGGCATTTTCATCTAGCAACTCCTCGAACAGCAACTTCCTTGAGAGAGGGTGGTAGGTGTGGATCTCTGTTGAGACAAAACCGTCGTCAACATCATCATCGTCATCATCATCATCGTCGTCGTCGTCGTCATAGTCATAGTCATAATCATCGTCCTAAGAATGATAACTAGCTACGACAGTGCTACCAAGTTGAGCCCATCAAGGACAGTGGACTCAAAATTCATCAAGTTAAGAAAAGCACCACAGATAATTAAGAACATCATCATCTTGAACGGTGAGCATCTGCTAACGCAGGCTCATCTTCTCGTACATACTCGCATTAACCCTATTACTCATCGTTGCTGTCATTCGATATCTCGATATCAAGAGTAGCTTCTGAAAGGGAACACGTTTTAAGCAAAATCGAAACGAATCTCGAAAAACGTCGCCATAGATCACCTGCAGGCAGCAAGAAAGTGGACAACTCCCCAAAGTGGTAGCAGCGGAAGTGTCTTCTCTTCTGCTCCAGGCAGAGTCTGAGTTCCCTGTTGATCTGGTTGGCAATCTCGTAGGCCACCAGGGAGGGGACTCTCTTCTTGGCCTTGTTACTGGCATCCGTGGCCGTGAGAAGGAGGGCCAGAATCTGCTCCCTCTTAAAGCGAATGGCCAGGTGGACCAGGGTGAAGCCGGCCGTGAATGCACTCGGACGACCCAGGAGCTTCAAGTCCGAGTAGGCGATGGCTCGTGCCGGATCTCCCCCGGATGCCAAGTATTCCTCGATCACCATGATGTCATCCTCGAGAACCCCTCTGCAGGCTGCGAGCCACAGCCAATCTAAGAATGGCTGGTCATCTTCCTTGACCTGGGGAGAGCCGGCCTTCTTGCCCATCTCGGGTTTGACGGCTTCGAGCGACTGCCCTCTCTTTTCCTCTGGCTTGCCTTGCGGGGCGCCCACTCCCAGGGAAAGGTTTTCCAAATTTTCCTCGAGTATGACTCGTCCCGTTCCGACGGCACTAGGATCGGAAGAGATCTTGTTGATCTCATTTTCCTGAGTAACTCTGAGCTTCCTCGAGAGCTGCTTGCACTTGTGCTTAGACGTGCCACAGTAGGTACAGTACCGGGTCTGGAACCAGTTCTTATAGGTACAGAAGCTGCATGACCACTTGGTGTTTATCTTCGACGGGTTCTTCGTCGTGGCCTTCTCCGGCTCTGGTGACTGTAGCTGGCACTCGTCGGACTCCGAGGAATTGTTGGCGTCGTAGCTCTGGCTCTCTCCTATCGACTTCTTCAGAGTTTCTGGAGATTCTACTGCCTTCCTAGGCATATAACACTGGGTACATTTGACAGACTTGGGCCAGTTGAGGAAGGTACAGGCAGGGCAGCTCCACTTTTCCTGGTGTGGAAAGCACTGTTCCCCCTCGGGCGAGTTAGTCTTCCTTGGATCTTCTGATTTCTGGAGCCCGCTGTCGTCTATGTACATGGCCGGCTTTGGTGCACGACACAGGACACAGAACTTGGAGGCTGGCCAATTTTCATATGTGCAGTATTGGCAGGCCCATTTCTGAACCAGATAATCCATCAGATAATTCGCTGTCTACAAATCATCGAGAATTAGAGAATCAATCAATCATTGAGTGCTTAATAGTTCGCAGTAAGGTTGTTTGATCGCTCCTACTCTATAGTTTGACCCCCAAAAGAGTTATTATGGATGACTTCTTCGCTTGATAAAATACAATAGTCTCAATGTACATATTTAAGACATTAGGCGCCAGACGAATCTATCTGACGCTAGAAATTCTAAATATTTAAGCATAAACAAACCAGCTTCTCCACTAACCTAAATAATTCCTAAACAGCGTAATACGACCAATTAAACAACTACATGTAGCTCTTTAATCACCTATACATGAATTCGCATAATGTCCAAGCAACAACCGCTCCAAAATCATCCCGAATTCGATCGAATTCCCCTTGTTTACGAAAATGACTTAAATGGTCCGTAAACAGTAACAGCCTCATTAAATGCTTGTCTAACTGCCGATCCTTTTGTCCTTTATCAAATATTTTTGGTTCAAAACACTTCGATGGAATATTTGTGCAGCAAAATTTTTTATTATCTCATAATGAGATCAACGTTCCTGTCTCTTTAGTAATAAAATCGCAAAATGTGTCTCAAGCTATTGCGGCCAAAGCAGCAAAAATATAATTTTTTTTTTATAAATGTACACACAAGCCTCTGTTGTCTGCTATCAGTTGTTATATGTTTTGTAATACTTTATGAACTTGAAGAACTATTTCAAGCTTAATCATTTTTTATTTGTTTTTTAATCAAATTTAATCCTCTTTTAAAATATAATTAATGCAATTTATTTTGCTGAAATATGTCTAAATAATTTCACAGAATTCCATTGCTTAATATCAACAACACCGTTATTTGTTAATTTTTAAATCTAACTTATTAAATAGAGTATATTTTTATCACCTAATGACAATTTGAGGCTTATTAGGTTCACCCGAACAAGTACTTACCGAAGTTGTGAAAGCGTATCGGTACTCGCGAATACAAATGGCTAACTACAACTACGGAGGCGGCGGCTATCCTGGACCAGGGTATCCAGGACCACAGGTTTGCCAAGCTAATTATTTGCTTTTGTTCAAAATGTCGAAGTTGTTTTTCTTACAAAGTTCGGTATGTGCATTTAGAAAGTACTACTTTTGAGAATTTAGAACTCTGAAAAATCGCATTCTGTAACGATTCATTGTACAAAAATGATAGTTCTTACTTAGATTAAAGATTTTTATGCTAAAATTACTATAACATTAATATGATTTCAGGGTGCACCAGGCTACAATCCACCCCAACCTGGAGCACCAGGTTACAACCCTCCGGGGGGTATTAGGTACAATCCACCTCCTGGAGGTCCTGGATACAATCCACCTCCTGGAGGCCCTGGATACAATCCTCCTCCTGGGGCACCAGGATACAATCCCTCTGGTGTCCCTGGGGCCCCAGGATACAATCCCTCTGCTGTCCCTGGGGCCCCAGGATACAATCCCTCAGCTGTCCCTGGGTTCAACCCTGGAGGGCAAGGAGTAAATCCCCCACCAGGCCAATATGGTCCACAGCAAGGTTTATTTTGATAGCACCTTTTAAGTTATTTTTTTATTTATCACCAGCGCTTTTGGCGACTGAGGGGTTACCGCATTTTTTATTTTGGTTTCATTCTCAGACTCTTTATCACTTGTCGTTACTACTGTATCTTTACCATCGCTAGTAATACATTGATAAGTGTAATAAGATACATTTTAAGAAATTTATGTGCCTTATGCCCCGTTATTGGCCCCAGGATACGGTGGACAACCCGGTTCCTTCGACCAGAACATCGTGCAGTGGTTCCACGCCGTGGACAGGGACAGAACTGGAAAAATAACCGCTAATGAGCTTCAAATGGCTCTCACCAATTCTAACTGGAGCAAGTTCAACATGGATACGTGCAAGCTGATGATCAGTGAGTGTCCTTTGAGGGGTTTCGTGTTCGAATCCCGACGAAGGCGTTAGTACGTTTCGTGATTGAGGGCTGGAGACGTTCGAGTCGACATCTACGTCGTGGATGTGTCAAAGTGGAATAGTTGCTAACAACGGTCACGTAGATCCCACTTGGCAAGAGTTTTGAATTGCGATGATATTCGACCAAATGACTTGGTGACTTGGTTTGTTTTTGAAAATGATCGCAATTTGTATTCCCGTGCATAACATCAACCGACATTAATGGTAATAATAACGACAACGATATCGACGACAACAACAATAATAATAATAATAGCAAGTATGAACCAGGTTTTCAAGTTAATTATCTACACAATAATAAAATAAAATAGTAATAATAACTAACAAAATATCATTAACAATAATATATTTATTTATAGAACACCATAAGCGTCACCATGACATTAATAACGTAAAGTGATCGCCAAACATTCCGACAGATATGTTCGACAGAGACAAGAGTGGACAGATCGATTTGAACGAGTTCCAAGCTCTGTGGGCCTACATACATCAGTGGAAAGGCATATTTGATCAGTTTGACGGCGACAGGTCGGGATCCATCGACGGCAACGAGCTTCATAATGGTCGATAAGTCATTGCTTTGTTCGTCGCCCCTGGCGATGTAAATTATTGTTATTATTTTATTAATTCATAATTAGTTTATCATTTTGGGTTTCGTTAGTGACGGTTAGCAATGAATGCCATGATCGTTATTGTGCTTCTGAATAATCTAAATATAATTCCATAATTCAAGATGTACTCAGAAATAAGATTGCATAGTTCTTGACTTAACCTTGTTACCTTTTGCTACCTGAATAGTTTAGATATTAATAATAAGATAATGATGATTATCCACTGATAATTAATTATGAGAATCAGATAATTGATCAAGAAAGGATCATCTACCCTGCCCTCTTTTTTGGTTTGCAATTACAATCTACAGAGGCATTTACATCCTCTTGAGTCATTCCATGGCAGCCATTAATGACATAATCACCTAATTAGCATCAAGGAAGGATCATTTTTTATCTGCATTTTGTCGTTCGAATCATTGCAATGTAAGCAACTGTCCCCATCTTGGTAAGTACTTTGGGCATAGCTGAAGCCGACAATTAGATGTGCACCACTTAAATTGGACTGTTCCTATTGCTATTATTATTATTATCATCATCATCATAATTAGTATTATTATTTTTATTTGAATCAAGCTTAGACATTCTCGATTCCCCTATAGCCTACGTTCAGATGGGGTACAGACTGTCGCCTCAGTTCGCCCAGTCCGTCGTCGGCAGGTTCGACATGAACGGGCAGCGCAAGATATCCCTGGACTATTTCATCCATTCCTGTGTGCTGATCAAGTCTGTCACCGACCAATTCAGAGTGAAGGACGCTGCCAACACCGGGATGATCCAAGTGGGTTACGAGGACTTCCTCTCGGCAGTCGTCCTCAACAGGATCTGAGGCTTCCCCTCCAGAGATCGTGCACGAGAGAATTTTATTTTACATTTTTCTGGAATTTTCCATACTTAAGGAAAAAGGATTTAATCGTGTTTTTCAAATCAATGTTATCAATTTGAAACAATTTTTGGTATGTAGTGCTTGGACTATGAACTCCGTGTGTAGACCTTGTTCAGACTTGCGCAGATAGTCTCGATAGCTGATGATCGACAAATGAATCAGTCCATAAAAACACTATAAGCTAAGAAGTTGATTTGATTCTATAAGTTGCTGCTAAGCCACATGTTTGTTGAGAAACCTGATCACTAAGCCGTTAGGACAGATCTTGGGTCAAGAAACAAAGCTTTGAGGCATTGATTTGAAGTTCTAGTGGTGCCAAAGTACCGCCATCTGTGTTAGAATTTGATGATGTCGAGGTGTAACATTATTGCCGGCCTCTTTCTTTTCGTCATGAGCACGCCTTTGATTCTCAGAGGCTTTCATTTGTTGCATCTTTTCTATGTTTTTAATTTTTATTGCTCAAATGAATATCTGTTTATTTCAACTGCCTGCAAGCTTATAATAAAAAATATGTTTAACTACAGTTTCAACTTTTATGCCTCTCATAGTTGAGATTCGACGATCGTTCGTCTGTTGTTACTTTAAGAGCATAACGACATCATGATGTCGGGTGCGGCAGAAGTCTCCACGATTTTTATCTGACTTTAATAAGTCGACAAATGTAGTTCAGGGAACGAATATCAATTAATGAATGTTCGAGTTTTAGGAACGGAGTTAACTTCGTCGTTAAACTTTCTCAACGTCAATTTCCACGACTTTTTGGTCAACAGCTGATTCCACGAAAATTTTGTTTGGGACTTTCTTCTTAGACATCATGAGTTCATCCTTGAACTTTTCATAGTCGATTCCATAGACATTGGACGACTCGGGAGAATACTCATCCTCGTCACAGTCCCCCTCAGTCTTGCTCCAAGATGCTTCTGCTGTCTGTACTTCTTCTGGTCCCATGTCTGCAATGCTTAAGAGATAGTCAATTTCTGCTTGCTGTGATTGCATCGTGTCCCTGTGGAACATGACCGGGGGAACGTGGGCTATGACCCTCATGTTGCTCAGGGCACTCCTTATGCTTGATGAACTTTTTGGGAAAAGTTCCAAGACTTGGGGAAGATTGTCTTCGTTTATGAGATTCCAAGATATGACTATATATGCAAGCTTTGGAGCAACTGTGACGTTGGTGACTTCAAAACCCAGTTCTACGAGTTCACTGCAGACTTCTCTGGACTGAAAAAGGTTAGCGATGTGATCAGCAAAGGCAGAACTGAGTTGCTTCATTCGAGGGCTTGTGCATTTTGGGAGGTTAGCTACAATCTTGTTCTTCAGTTTGGCCTGTAACTGTTCGGAGGGGTCGGCTTCGAGAGACTTCAGTATGTTGCTCTAAAATGAAGTTAGTGAGATTAAAAAGGCTGCAGTTTAAAAGATTAAATAATAATTCATTTCAAGCCGGACTGAAGTCATTGTGAAAGCAGATCACATACCACACTGTTCAGGCTTTTCTTCTTTTTCCTTTAAAAATAAACCACATATTTGTCACTAAATCTAAATCTACTAAGATAGGATGTTAATACAAACACCTCTAATGACGAAACTTCTTCATAGCAGAGTAATGACTTACTTGTTGCCTGCCACAAGATCGGCTGTTTTTTTCAGAAGTCTTTCCATGCGCAGCTCATCGCGTTTCCCGAAGGCGAAAAGGGCCTGCGAGTTCCTAGAGGCCAATCTGCGACACTCCACGGCATTAATCAATTGCAAACCTGCTCTCCAACAAATGCGTAAGTTATATCCGCAAAGGAAGCTCATTTTCAATAAAAGCAAGTGTACCGTCCCTTTTGGATCTATACTTTTCACCTTACTGATGAAATATTTATTTGTTTAAAAATGGAACTAAACTTTAAGCTTCGGTTTTTAGTAATCTGTAAATTATTTGTAACTATTTTAAACTTAATAAAAATCTGATGTAAAAACTTTATACATTTAAAAACAAATTTATTAGATTTATTTTTTGCTTATCTTTTATCCTTCTTACTACGGACGAACTTGGCACCATGACCGATCCATGTTATTGTAAACTCAAAAAAACATCATGGCACGCGTCCAATTTCCAATTTTAGTATCATGAGGGCACTGTTCCGACCATCGTCAAATTAAAATTTGTCGTCTCGCTTTCACGCATACCTCCCAAAGCCACAAAAAAATCATAAGGAACATTTATTGATGACACAACTCTTCTACATCCTTGAAAAATTGGTATCGTGAACATTCTGCATGTCTAGGTTCTTATGTAATTCAAGTTTAAAACTAACAACAGACAGCTGACAAAGAGCAGTGGTACTTCAAAATAAAAACAGCAAACATATGAAATAATAGAACACACTTAACAGCGATCAATAAGTAATCAACAATCAGTGGTATTTTAGCTGGAAAACTTGTACTCTGACAAATCTAAGTTAGGGATAGAAACTTAATCGTCGGCAAAGCTTTGTTGAAACCAGAGTAAAAAAAGTTACATCATCCAGGAATCATGGGAATCATTTCAATTGGTATTTAGAATTGATTAAAGATGTCAAAAAATGTTCTACATCTTAAGATTAAGATTTGTAGTATTATAAGATCTAATAGAACGTCCGAAATGACCAGAATTAGAAGGCGGCTAAAACAGCACAACACTTGAAACATAAAACGCACCATAACATAAAACAACATTAATTCATAGCGGTTTAAGAAGACTAATGTCTGTGTGATGAACCACACAAAACATCGTTACTCGATGACATTGATATGACATTGATATCGTCAAAGAATTTCAGAATTTTGAATGTGAGGCGAACAAGTCGTTAAAATTAATTGCTTAAATTAAGTAAGTTATTCCAGAAGATCAAGATGCATTAGCATTTTGGCAGTACATTACAACACAACACGAGGAACAAATTGGCAATGGACATAATTTGGAGTGCTCGCCACAAGAAGTGCAAAATTCAAATTCAGCAGCCATCGTTAACGACTTGCAATGTGGACGATAACGTCAGCTGATGACAACGACAGTATTTGTAGGTGTTATATAAAATAAGTAACAGTGCGATCTAGACATGCATGAATATTAAATTATGCAAATCATTGGAAAGCAAGCTCCGCCTTGAAAGTAATTTAGTTTCACCTAAAATAAAGAAGCTACTCGTTAACTCTGGATTATACACTCAGTGTTTTTACGTGCAACATGACAAAGGCGCAGAATACAGCAAACAATTCTACTAGAAGTGTACGATCATGATAACTTCGTATACAAACACAATCATAAACATGGAGCCCATGTGATCTACAGACAGAATCCATGAAAAGAGTAATAGAAGGACTAACTCTAGAGGCCCTTTTTGAAGCTAATGAATATGCAACAGCGAGAAGAACAATTCCGTTAAGAATTTGTAGAACAATGACGAACGGCATCGCCAATCATAAATTAGCATTTTAATTGTGTATAATGCACCGATAATGCACCAATCCAATTGAATCATGAAATTGTGAGCTATAAACAATAAAATGAACATGATTCTACAGACAATTCACATTACTAATTAACATATCCAAAAAATTAATATCAGGTCAGCAGTGATCGGTCGAAAAGAGGGTCAATTCTAAGATCAGTCACCCTTCGGGAATCATCCACGACTGAAAACGATAACAATGATGACAATAATTTGACGGTGAAAATTAGGAATTAGATTATTTCTTCATCAAACATCCAGAGATTCCAAATTAAAATTACAACCTGCTGTGAAAATGTCACACCAGATGGCAGACGACTCGAAACATAAACGACAATGGAAATGAACGAAACAAGGTGCATTGAAAGACAAATGATGAAAAATTCATCTAAAAAAAACAAAAACAAAAACACAAACAAAAGCGAATAAAAACAAAAATAAAAACAAAAAGCATAGAGTTTTAAAAGCTTAAAAGCGAAACTCGTGCGACGACATCAATTATTGCACCGATGCAAATCTCGAATCTCGGACAAAAAAACGGNAACAAAAGCGAATAAAAACAAAAATAAAAACAAAAAGCATAGAGTTTTAAAAGCTTAAAAGCGAAACTCGTGCGACGACATCAATTATTGCACCGATGCAAATCTCGAATCTCGGACAAAAAAACGGTTGGCAAACTGAGGATGGAATCATTCCAGGTGGCACAAAAATAATCAATTTCTTCACAGGAAGATAATACTGCGACCTTCTTTAGATGTAAGGAAACGACGTGCTTGGTTGTGAACAATGTCATTAAAATTCAGAAGTTAACAATGATGATGATGATGATGATGATGATGATGATGATGATGATGTTGATGATGATGATTATGATGATTACAATGATGATGCAGCTTGCATTATTACAACAGACAATGACAGAAGCAATATTGGCGATTATCATGATGAATGAGGAAACCTTCAAAATGACCATTGATTCCAATTTCACTGACCTCTATAATACCGAAAAAATAAAAATTAAAAAATAATAATAAGAACAAAAAAAATAAATCAAACCAATTACCTCCCTACTTATCAAATTTATATTTATTCCACAAAAAAATCCGTTCAATCACGTTTTATACAGACCACCAATCAATCAGAATTCAAACAACAACAACAACAACAACAACAACAACAACAACAGCAACAGCAACAGCAACAACAACAACAACAACTTGAATCCTATGACACAGACAAACAACAATTATTTGTAATCATACGTTTAAATCCATGCAAGACTCAGCTTCACCAAGAGACAAGCAACAAGGTTCACATCTCGATACTTCCTTGACTCGTGACTTGCTCTATTTCCTTTCCAAAGGCTTTGAAACTCGGGATCGATGAAGGTGACTACGACCATCCAGCGGCTCTTGGATACGCTCTAAGTACGAGAAAAACTAGAGAAGACCAAGGAACGGCTTGCAAAAGCAACGGCAGCAACATAAATAAGGAATAAAAACTACACGACATCGAAACAACTAAACTAACGCTTCATGATTTTAACGTTCCCATCGCGAGGCGATCAACAAAACGAACTTCCTGCGAGCTGAAGGCCGAGGGGTGGATCCTGAAGTTGAAAGCATCCTATTGCTCGTATTCTCATATACCCACTGGTAACAGCCATGGCAACAACCACGGCAACGGATAGCCACGGATAGACTACCGATTTCTGATCAAACATCGAGCAGAATTGTCGGATCCTGCGCCCCTCGTTCGAGAGCATCGGGCAGAAGACTTAGGCAAGACAAAGAAGCAAGGATCAGTGGTCCAGCAACAACATAAACCAATAAAAAAAAAAAACAAATAAAAACAATAAAAAACAAAACCAATCCAAAACCTTGGCAGGTGCATTCAGGGAGGTCGAGGGAGTGAATGGATGCACGAATAAATTATAACATTAATAAATTAACGTGGTAATAAATGAATGCAAAATAAATTATTAAAAAATAGATAGAAAGATAAACAACTCGTAGGCGAAGGAAGAAGACAAGGGAATATTGGCAGACGTGGAATTGGGAAAGTATCGATCGTCATCGTCGTTGGTAACCTCGGAAACAATTTCGATGATAACGACGATCGTCTTCATTGTTGTCTTCATTGTGTGACATCATCTCAAACCAAGTCATAACAAACACTCCAAATGCTTTCCTCACCATCAAATCATCATTTGTCATCATCATCATCATCATCATCATCATCATCATCATCATCATCATAATCATCATCACTTGTCATCATCATCATCATCATCATCATCGTCGTCGTCATCATCATCATCATCATCATCACTTGTCATCATCATCATCATTCCATCCACCTCATTTTCAAACACATCAACAACAGCTGAGCATAGCCAATAGCAGCAATGCAGCAATTGAGATTCACCAGTGTAATTGGTCACCATTACAACATCCCCTACCATAATCTATAGCATTTAAAGGTCCTTTCCCTAACCATCCATAACTATCCATAACCATCCATAACTCCACGCACATGATCACTCGTCCATGGTGACGAATAATATGTCACATCATAAGTGACATCACCAGTGAGTGTACTATTGCTATGCAAACATATCCAACAAAAAACAACAAGCATCATCATCATCATCTTACAATCATCACTATCACCATTGTCACCATCAGACAGGTGTTTCGAATCCCTCTTGCTCACTGTCTGACATCGGAAGCGTGACGCTCTTCACCCGACCGGCTTGTCTCGGCACGGGGGAGAGGGAGGATTCGCCCGGAGAGGAGAGGGAGGCCGCAGTCGCGTACATGGAGGACGCACCGCTCAGAGAGGAACCCTGGTCGATGCTTTCCTGTTGAATGATTGAAGAAAGAAGAAAGGAATGAGCAACTCAGAGTATCAATGTCAGTGCACTCATCTGCTTTCTAATAATTCAAGAGCAATGCAGAGTCAGTAATGCATAAAATTATCTGAGCTGAAGATGAGATTACAACATTACACAACAATTCTGCAGTAGCTTGATGGTTGATGGATATGGCAATGATGCTAGAAAGGCACCGATGATGATGTTAATGATGATGACAACGACATGTTGAATGTGATCAGAATGTCAACGACTACAGTTCCAACTTCCGAGATATGTCCTGTCGCTCAACTGACCGGATTGGACGCAATGTGTCTCAATCTCGACCTGTGCTTGTAACCGTAGGGTTTGAGAATGTAGGAAGACGACTGGGCCATCGTATAAATAGACAGCTCGCTCTCTGCCAAGTCCAGCCTCGCGGACTGCCCCGAATGGTTGGGAGGCTTCAGGTCTCCCTCTTTTTGGACCTATCGGTCAAGGGAGGGAACATTAGATCACTAGTTGGGGGTTAATTAATAACAAATTAATCTGCACTAACTAATTATTATGTAATGTAGTTCATTTATATAGCGCCACATGCAGAGCGTCAGAGGTACTTTTTTGTTAACCATTTATATAGCGCTCCTTCCCGAGGGCGCTTGCGGCAGTGCAGGCTGGGTTTCGATTACGTTTCTTTTTGGTTCATAATCATCATAATTGTATGATGTTGTAAATATGAAATGACTCATCTGGAAGAGTTGAAATTTGATTCTGGAAAAAGGAAAAAGAAAGCCAGTTCAACACCATCAATCAGACATTTGATATCTCTGGGCAACTCCAACAACAAGAACAATGACAGATGATGTTAATGTTCTTAAGTATAAACGACATCACAAAACCAACTGAAAGAATAATAATAACAATAACCGCAACAATAACAACAACAACATCAATAATAATAATAATAATAATAATAATAATAATAATAATAATAATAATAATAGTAATAATAATAATAACAGTAACAATAAAAATAATAATAATAATAATAATAACTACAATAATAATAATAACAATAATAATAATAATAAGACATAAGAACGATAATAACACACGTTCATTAATACTAATTAATAATACAAGCTAAATAATGAAATGATTGAATCAAGATGAAAGACCTGCTTGATAATGAGGTAGTTGAGATGATGTTGCAAGTCCCTCTCGATCTGCTCCAGTTTGTTTCTGGTCGTCTCCCTGTCTTCTGGCATTTTGGGTCTGGTGAAGATGATGTCGTCGATGTACCTCACGATGTTACACCTGGTCCTGTCCATCACTTCTAGCATGGCACTGGTGGCTTCTCCCTCGGGGGCCCACGGACCTCCCGAGCCCCCCGCGTACAGGCCCTCGTGCAGACGCATCAGAAACTGGAAGAATTTGTCGTCGGACTGGACGAGCCTGACGTTCCCGTCGTGACACATGACTCTCAGCATGTGACGCACGCTGACCAGTGGAGTTCCTAAGAGAATAATTGAGATGATGATGCTTTCATTGGTAATGTTACTATTTATTGATATTTATTATACATTATTACGTTGTTGCGCTAATAATAAACATTATTATTGCCAATTAAAACTTGGTACAAGTATCAATTTAGTCCAAACTGTCTATTGACTAAACACAGGCTAAGCCTTTGTGCCCAAACCAAATATTTGTTGAACATGAATATTACATAAATACATAAATCAAATAAAAATAATATACATAAATTAATGGAAATTCATTAATGGAAATAAATTAATGGAAATGGAATCACGAACAAATAAGCCCCACCTTTATTGTCCATGTGCTTGAGGACGGCTTCCGAGAGCAGTCTCAGCCTCGAGCAAATCTCTCTGGCCGACTGGTACGAGTCTGTCAGCAACTTGTCCTTGGGCGTAGTCTTCTTTGGATCGCTCCTCGCCAAAATCACGTCCACAAATCGGATCTTTCCGCTCAGGTCGACCTTGCCATCGAACGTCGCGTCCACGTCCTTCAGTACAAGGCAGTCACCAGAAAGAGTCAGACTGGAGACATAAGGTACTCTGGACGTTACCATGGAAGCGAGCCCGTTGTCCGAGATCAGCCCCGATCGAAAGACCTCCGCACATGAACTTCCAGAAAAGTATCCGACCAGCTTGTGGATGAGGGGCGACTTGAGATCCGACCAAGCCAGGCTGGTGTCTCTGGCAAGATGAAAGACCGTCGGCCCAATGATTCTGCTGATGGCGTCCGGACATTTTCCTCTGCATAGCAGCTGCAGGCTCAAGCTGTCGAAAAACTTCTCGACACCTTTCAATGCTTCGTAGACGTCTGTGCTGTTCAATTGTGATTTATAAAACCGAGAACCATTCGGAGCCAGGTTTATGAGCGATGGATCAGATTTAAAATGGCTGCTTCGATATTTATAGCAGACCACAGAGTAGGCTGTCACATCCTGGAATAAAGTTGAATCTCTCAATTTTGACAGCAGCTGTACGGCACGGAGAAGGCGAGATTCTTCGGACCAATACCTGGAGGAAATGATGCTGCAGAGCTTGTCCCTTTCCTCTCTCCGTCTTAGATAACGCTGGAGGACGTAGGCGAGGCAGAATACGGTGACTGAAAGACATAAGACCGTCAGGAAGAAATTAAGAAACACGGCGAAGGCGAAAGACACACGATCTTTAGAATTGTGGTGGTTGTGGTTGAAGTAGGAGACGAATTCGCCGAACGAGTGGTTTTGTCCGATGCTGGATGGAGATGAAATCAAGACACCGTCCTGTTCCACTAAATCGCTCATTACTGATTTCCTAGCTCAGGCTTCTAAAGTCATCATTTCCACAAGCAACCGTACTAAACGAACTCCAGACACAGCATTCTAAAACCGCTCCGAAATCTGATAATGCTAACGCTCTGCTTCGCAGCTAATACTAGCACACGAATGAAAAAAAACATACAAAAAAGTGTTAATACTTACAGGTTAAATTAACCTGTAGTAACCTGCTAGCTTTGTAGGTGCGAAGACGAATAACGGAGAAAATTCGGAAATTAAAAATTTTTAAATTAATAATTATATATTTAAATGATTTTTTTTTATTAGGACTCAATTTATTGTTTTACTAAATTAATGATTTTCAAAAATAGTAACACAACCATTTGCCAGCTCAGCACTAAGCATAGCGTACTAATGTAAGTTGAGCTCACAGGCTCGGGGGCTGTTTTCAGTTTGTTTGGTAACGTCGTCGTTCGGAATTCTTCTTACTGACTGATTTGTTGGTCAAAATGGCTCCAAAACAGAAGATGAGGTTGGCTAACGAGAAGCACAGCAAGAACGTTACCAACCGAGGAAACGTTCCGAAATCTTTGGTGAGTTTTTTCGTCGAGATCAAGTGATTTTGGGTGCCACGTAAAAACTGCCTTCGGACCATATGGTTTGGTACAATCGTTTTTTGACAATCGTTGTTATTCCTGAAGCCTTGAACTCCGTATTTAATTAATAAATTATAAATTGAATAGAAATGGCGCAATGAGGTAATTTTGCCACGTTTTTATAAAAACAGAAACAGGAGGAAGAGAAACTGCCGGTTGGACCATGGCTGCTTGGCCTTTTCATTTTTGTAGTCTGTGGATCAGGTGAGAAAGTGTTCACCTGTATTGAACATTGTTTGAAGTTCTGGCCTTGGCATTCAGCATGTTTAAACTTAGCCTTGGCTTCAAAGCTTTTTGCCTCTTTAGTTTTTGACAAAAATAAAAATCTTGTTGATAAATTTTATGCTCCATATTTTATAGAAAACTTTGTTTTTGACAAACTTTTACTCTTGTTATTTCAGCCATCTTCCAGATCATCCAGAGCATACGAATGTATTGAGAGTCTTCTACTTACGTTCCCACTGTCCAAGCTCTGTTGGACATGAAGATTGCTGA
Organism: Hirudo medicinalis; assembly: GCA_011800805.1. NCBI lineage: Eukaryota > Metazoa > Annelida > Clitellata > Hirudinida > Hirudinidae > Hirudo > Hirudo medicinalis. The sequence goes on from MPNW01001087.1 coordinate 33,845, forward strand.
ATGTTGAAGTGTCGATTGCCATCAGTTTGATATTGTTTTGAGTTGCAAAGAGACATGGTGATTAATTTTAAATTCTTTCATTTGGAAAATTCGTTCTGCTCACGACGTTTCATCTTTTTTTTATCGAGCGAGGAAAGATTTTGAGCTTTGCCGTACCTGGCGATCCTCTCGATCTGTGAAATTTCTTGTCTTGTTCCGATTCTGTTTTGTTTTATTATTTTTCTCGAACATGACTCTTGTCTGGAACTGCTATGTACTGATGGTCTGTAAATAGTTTCAAAGATTCAAATGCGAGCAGATATTGTGTCGTTGACTTTCTGGGTGACCGGGTTTATCGGCGGTCGAGCCAAGGAGTGGTGCTGGCTCGAGGAAGCCAAGATGTTTGGGCAGTTGAAATGAATTCGCAGAAATTTATTGGTATATTTTGCCTCGTGCTTAATAGTACAATAATTGGAAGACTGAAGTGCCACAGCCTGGTAGATTTGAGGCCTAAGTCGACACTCAAACTTTAACTAATTATTATTGAATGCAAACTTAAAAATCCTTTAGTCGCTCGAACATTGACGCAACTTCTGCGATGACAAAAAAGCAGGATGGATCAATCCAAAAGTAATTTATTGACAGTTCTTGGCCTTCTCATTACGTTATTGATAATGAATGTAGAATCAGGAGTGAATAAGGAGTTTGGGGGTGTCTTTAAACCTATTTAAGATGAGGTCAGATGTTTAATTGAGTCATGGAACGTTAAGTCACTGTTTATTTCTTGCTCAGGGCGACGCCAAGTCCGATGAGACCGCCGAGTGCAACGGCGGCTGCGCCCCCCACGACGGCCAATCCGATGAGACCATCTGAAAATAAAATTAATTAACATTGCACTTCATGAGTAGGAAATGACCAGGCTGACTTAGAAAGCAAAGTATGCACCAAAATGAAAAATGCAGAACTGCTATAAAATAGTGACTGAACTGTCAGTAAGTGTTAAGTCGAATATCTTGATTATGACAGTAAACACTAAAGTCAGGGTTAAGAAAGAGACTGTAAGAGGGTTAGTGACCTTTCTTTGTCCTCTTCTCGATGTAGTCTTGAAGGGCTTTTACCTGATGGTTTTGTGGCTGGACCTCCAATATGGCCTTCGTGAACTTCAGCGCTTTGGCATACTCCTGGAAAGAGCAACCATAAGAATGTTACGAATGTGTTAGAACCTGCTATGAGAAATATTTTGGAAAATTCAACACTATTGTGTTGATTGTCATGCATAATGTTATTCATAATTATTTGAATAGTTGAGAAAAGTCGATTACAACATAGTTCAGGATTACAGCCTTGTTACTTCTAGCAACGTGAATGTAAATGTAGTTCATTTACATAGCGTCAGAGGCACTTCTTGTTAACCATTTATATAGCGCTCCTTCCCAAGGGCACTGGCAGCAGTGCAGGCTGGGTTTCGAACACGACACATTGCAACTGTTGCTATCACCACCTTGTGAAGGAAAGCAACCCATTCGGCCAACTGTCAGTTAGACTGTCTAAATTGTGGAAGGATTAAAATCAGATGCTAAGTTTCATCAACACGATCCCCAACTAATTGATATTTTCCTTTTTGAGCAATTGTCACAGCTTGCTGATTAAATTGTCAATAAATACCCTGATCCTGGCATATCCGAATGCAACATAGTACAAATAGTCCCTCTTGGCATCTTCTTCGCTCGCCTCTTTGAACAGCTCTGTTTTGTATGAACAAAAAAGCATTCTGGTTACAAGTACATCCCTAATGAAGTTGATGTTTATAAAAATATTCTAGAAAATAACTAATTTATCTTAACAAGTATAATAGTTGATAATGTTGACCTAGGATTTACAACTTTTGTGAAATACTACTTTATTCTGTAAAATGATGACTTGTACATTATTAATGTGTCCAATAGTATGTGAATCACATTTGCACATGACAACATCAACTAAACAAAAACGAAAACTCACGCTCCAAGAGTTGTATACCCTTGTTGACATCTGTACTAGATTTGCATCTAACCAGGCACCAGGCATAACTGAACTTGGTCTCTGGTGTTAACTTACCAGCAGCCTTATCCGCGAGATACTTCTGCTGGATTTTCTAAACGTAAACACATTGAAAATATAATAGCAATTGTTTTTCGCCTGTGAAAATAATTTGTTGGTCATTTTATTACATTAGTCTTACCTCCATTTCCTCAAAGTCCACTGTTTCTTCAAAAATAGAATTCATGTTTGTTCTTGTCGTTAATAAATTCAAATAGGAACTAAACCATGGAACGATAACCAGCCACAGTTGTTAAGCAGTCAACTCCGTTGTAGGACTCACTCTACTATCTACCCCTAAATACAGTGTTAAAAGTTAATTCATCACAAAACAATTTAGTCGTAAGATTCAACTCGATGATATTTAAGTTTGTTTTTTTGTTAAATCTAGCAATTTAAAAATGGCTAAAGTTTACAGATTGATATTGATTAAGATTAATTTAAACATTGCCCAAATCGAAGTCGCACAACAGTGAGCTTTTTAAATGATAACAACTCATCAATACATCGCAATGTTATTTATCGATATATCATTGCAATAAAAAATTTAACTATAAAGTGGAAATTTCAATTAGTAAATCATTGTAATGAATTAAGACTTCAGGTAATGGACCCATCGGGTGGATAAATTGTTAGTTCCTCTTTTCCAGTCTGTCGGAATGGAATGGAACACTTTAAATTATGGAGTGGTGAACTCTCTAAAATAGAATAGTTTGATATAAAAAAAGAAAGGGATCAAGTAATGAAGGCCCAATTACAAGTACGATTGCTAGCGCTGAAGGTTATTAATAATAATAATAATAATAATAATAGTTCATTTTTATGGCGCCATATGCAGAGCGTCAGAGGCGCCTCGGTTCTCCGTCCAACGCTATTTTGAAGAGGTGAGTCTTTAACTGGCGCTTGAAGAGTTNGGGAGTGTTGAGAGGGACGCGCCTGAGAACTGCTGGGTGGGAAGGATGAGTTGGACGATGAAGCGAGGGTGTTGGCGATTGATTGATGAATGTTGGCGATTTTCGAGATGAAAAAGGTATTGAACGAGATGAAAAAGGTATTGAACGGTATTATTGCGGATCTGACAAACACAACTGATACATTTACTTATTTATTTTATTCATATAAGCAGAGTCCACAGAATGAACACCACTCGAAATGAAATCGCATAGCAAGCAACGAGCAAGAGTACAAGACTTAAGACTAAGAATCAAGCGAGACAAGGAAAGAGTCCGAAGGAAAGGTAGATGTCACAAGTGAAGAGTCCGGAGGAAGAGAGGAAGTGAAAGAGTTATTTTTTTTATAAACGTCCGTTGCATAGCTAGATGATTAGGCCCTTGCTCCTGGTCCTGCACAAATAGGCCGAAGTTTTCCAATGACCTCGCAATGGCATCTTTGTGCTGTGTGCGTGTGCTCCCTCAAGGTCCACAAATGAGTGAAAGTGCTCCCCATCAAAATGTTTGAAATAAATCATGTAGCAAAAGTTTCACATCATGAAAACGTTACCACCGCATCACTTCAACACTTTTCGCTTTAAAAATGCCATCCACCAAACCTCGAAATTCAAAAATTGAATGGCAATTTATTAGTATCGGATCAGATGCTTGTTGTCCAAGTGCAAGTACATAGTACCAGAGGATCAAGTAGAAGTACGCAAGTATGAGTACATGAAATTTTTTTAAATAGAGAAATAGAACTTAAAAAAAAAACAATGATAAGAAGCAGCTCTGCGTAGTCGGGAAATCCAAAGTTTTCCAATCCCGTCACTGGTTAAACTATTATTAATAATTACCCAATAATTATAACTTCTAAAATTATAACTCCCTAGCAAGTTAACTATCCATATCATTTATTAATCCACATATCTGCTGACGGCAGAATCGTCCAAAATTTAAAACACATTTTGGAGACAAAAAAGAGCATTTAGGGCGTAAATCATCTGGCAAGAATATTTTTAGCCATCGTTCTAAATGCCGTGGGTAAAGCAGATCGATAGCTGTACTCGGATGGATCTGATGGAGATTTGAAATGAAATAGTTTTACAATGAAATAGTTTTAAAATAAAACATTAAGTATTGTATGTTGTGATATTTAATATTTTACCGAAATTAATATTAGGCTAAATATTTTCAAAATTAAATGTGTACTTTGTTGCCATGCTTATTATATTAATTATTATTATTATTATATTGTATTATTAAGTCAATGCTTATGCTTATTATTATTATTATTGTTGTTATTATTATTATTATTATTATTATTATTATTATTATTATTATTATTATTACTTTTATTATTATTTTTATTTCAATAATTAATTTAAAGAACATAAAAATTATCGCAAGTTGGGTAGAACCAGCACTTTTCCCAAGGCGTCATCACATCGATGATGATGATGACGATGATGATGATGATGATTTTTTTTGTCGAATAAATTTTTAAATGTGTTTCGAATATACATTATTTCGGAATTCAATATTTTTCCCTTATTGATTTACGATTGAGCGTAGGAGGCTGGGTTCGATTCCACGCTTGAACCAGCCAAACATCTCTCTGGTCGTGAGGATGCTTCA
>MPNW01001088.1:2500-15279 GCA_011800805.1 Hirudo medicinalis
AAAGGTCACTTTGAGGACACTTTGTTTATTCCTACGAACTAAAATTAGCTTACAAGATGATTTTCATTGGCTGTTATTGTTTTTATCACACAGATGTTTTTAAAAATAGGATTTGTATTTTTTTTAGTTAGCAAATAATAACAACACGCTAACAACATTAACGTCAGCATTAACATAATAAATTCATTTTTCAACAACCTTTAATAAAGTGTGACATAATATATTAGTAATTACAATGACGTCGTGCAGGTGGTGGCCAAGGGCGCCATATTTGCTAGGATGACACCTGATCAGAAATCGTCTGTGATTGAAAACCTGCAGAGCCTAGGGTTGGTCTTTTGAGGATGATGATGATGATGATGATGATGATGATGATGATGATGATGATGATGATGATGATGATGATGATGATGATGATGATGATGATGATGATACGACGACGACGACGATGACGATTATGATGATGACGACGACGACGATGATGACGATGATGATGGTGATGATGATGATGGTGATGATGACGACGACGTGATGATGATGATGATGACGACGACGATGATGATGATGACGGCGACGACTTGACGATGGCGATGGTGATGATAACCAAATGGCGACACAATCCTTAGAGAGACAAATTACGATGACTTTCCATCCAGCCATATTTCACCCTCCCTCATCTCCTCCTTGTAAATCCTGGAAAGGTATGCAGGATGCTGAGTTTAGCCATGACATAAAGTTGTACAGATTCATCATGTTGATGACGATGATGATGATGATGATGATGATGACGATGACGACGATGACGACTACGATGACGGTGATGATGATGGTGATGATGATGGTGATGATGATTATCAGCTGGCAACTCACAAGGACATTTCAGAACAACTGGTCAGCAAATGACTCTCAATGATCTCTTAAATCAAAACCACACGCGACAAACAAAAGATGGAATCTAAAATATTAAACCAAGAATAACAGGTATTTTTTAACAATTCAATTAAATAACTTATCATATATTTGAAATTGGAAATTTGAAATTCAAACCATTTTGAGAATTTCAGAACAAATAAGTGAGAAAAAATAATAGAAATCATTTTTGTTTATATCAATATTACTTGTTATTTATTATTTTATATATCAATAATGATCAACATTATTAACATTATAAATATTATTTATATTTCTGTGATTATTGTAAATATTACGATGTTTTAGCGCGTAAATCATCGGAAAAAAGCCTTGATACCATAGCTTGTTTGTCAAATTATTATAAATAAACAATTTTTGTGATTTTTGCACGTGAAATGCCTCAAATGGATACGATGACTTCCATACAATCTCACAAACGAACTCAACAATCAGCATGAGAAATGTTTGTTTCCAGATAAACACTAAGAAATAAAAAATATTAGTTGTTGTTTTTAAGTTAAACAAGTTATAATCAGCTCATTTCCTGATTGAGTTATTCCAAATGGTTTTTATCTTCAAAGGCAGGAGATTAGCTCAACTAAGGAAGCAAAGGAAAGCAGCCCTCCTGAAGTGAAGACAGCCAATCTTTCCGCCCATCCATCCATCCATCCATCCATCCATCCATCCATCCATCCATCCATCTATCCATCTACCTATCCATCCAACTATCATCCCATCCATCGACCTATCCATCTATCTATCCATCCATCCATCCACCCTTTTGTCCATCCATCCATCGAGTGGTTACTATGCCAACCGGTGAGTTGGTGAAATACTTTCTCCTATTGACGACCTCCTTCTTCAAGCAACAAGCGAACAACAACGACGGCGACGACGTCAACAACAACTTTCACAGATACGTAGACGACAACAACAAGGACGACAACAACAACAACTTGGAGATAACAACATCATCACAACACCACAGCCTTCAGTACGCCTCAGATTACGACCTCTACTACTTCAATGGTTCGAGTTTCTTCAATGTTTGCATCTACTCTGACATCGTAGATTTCGACTGCCTCGGCTACTGGATGATGATGAACTTCTCGACCTTTGACCTTTCAACTCCGCTGGACGACCTCCTGGGTGTGCTTCCGTCCAACTTCGGGGCCCTGTTTCTTCTGCCCTTCCCGGTCCTAACGGTCTTCGGCAACGTCCTTGTTGTCCTCAGCGTCATCAAGGAGAGGAATCTTCAGACTGTCACTAACTACTTCATCGTCTCGCTGGCCGTGGCTGACATCATGGTCGCCATCTTCGTCATGCCGCTGGCCGTCTACGTCGAGGTAAGGAGTTGGAGTTGGTTTGACTGCTGGACATATTTTCATAAAAATATCATATCTTCATATAAAGACCAAGAAACATTTGTTGCATATTTGCGAACATTCCATTTAAAAGCCATTGTCAAATCAGAGAATGAGAGCTAATTTAAGCAATGGAATTCTACCAGTTGTTATCAATTATTTTATTAGATTGTTATTATTACAGAAATAATTTGCATGGAATTTAATTATCATTAGCAGACCATACTTGCAGACTCAGGTTGAAACCCAGAAGCATAAAATATGCCGAACGAAGAGTGATTTTTAGATTTTTTTTTGTTTACTTTTCATCACACACCTGTCTTTTGCTATCCTACCTTATCACGAACGTGAATGGACGGACGTTCATCTCTGACAACAAAGAATATTTACAATGCAGACTACTTAGCTCGCTAATGTTAGGGACCAACATTTGCGAATGTTACGATTATTATTAATTATTCAAATTTTAATAACAGAAAAATAATAACATTGATAATAATAATAATAATAATAATAATAATAATAATAATAATAATAATAATAATAATAAACGAACAAACAAACCACCCGCAAATGGAAATTAAGAAGAGGAAAGACCGCATCCCCCAGGAAGGCTCCACCCACCACATCCACGGTGGTCTTATTCGTTTCTTGTTTCTCAAACTTGCTTTTAACAGCTCCTTTGGACTTCTTGCAAGTATTATTGAGCCTCATTTCCAACGAGGACGAGGCTTGTTTGTGAGACCATTCGAGGTTGTGCTTTGCCGCCTGCATCTTCAAAACAATGGAATGGTCGTCTGGAATGTTGAATGCTACGAGAATGTCTCCTAAAATGTCTCCTGAAAGGTCTGCCTGAGACGAGACAGATTTCTCTGCTCGTCTCACTTGTTGTGTCTGTCTGTCCTACTGGTTGTTATTATGTCGTCATCGGGTATTTCATTTTGCTTACACTCCTATTCCCAGATTTTCTGAATCTGTTAGTGAATAAAAGTTAAAACAAACTTTGAAAACTGCTAAACCGAGTTTATTTATTTCTACTTATTTATTCTACGTTTCGTTGCAATCATTCGAATGAGAAAAATCCATCGAAGTGCTTCAAAATGCTACAAAATGGCAGGTTTAAATCGCACAGGCACGTCGTGACGTGATTCGTCAAAGTTTACAATTTTTCATCAAAAACAAACCACCCGTGACGTGATTATTTCGGATGGAGTCATCTGTTCATTTGCGATCCATCCATCCATCCATCCATCCATCCATCCATCTGTCCGTCCGTCCGTCCATCCAACCATCCATCCATCAAAAAACAAATAACTGTCCTCTCCTATAAGTGGGTGCTTCGAGCACCTATCGACGACGTTGTCATGGTGCTGGAAGGGGGGATGTTTATCGAGGGCCTACTGGTTGAACTTGGCCTTTATTGAGTTTCGAGAGCTCGTTGAAGATTCTTGTTATTTAAAGTGTTTATTTGCCTTTTGTTCTTTTTTATCAAATAATTTTAGGTCACGTTTCGATGGCCTTGAGGTCCATTGATGGACTTATGCCAACCTAAAGATTGTCTAGCATTCATTCCTTCGTTCGTTCATTCGTTCATTCGTTCGTTCGTTCGTTCGTTCATTCATTCATTCATTCGTAGCTGAGAATGTAACTTGAAATGTTAAATTTTCAATTTTGAAGCTTAAAAACAATTTATTTCATGGAAAATGGAATTGAAAGAAATATTACAAATATTACAGGCTACAAAACCAAGTAATTGCCTGCTTTTCGAGGCGTGGTGCTGGTTTTTAATTCGAGGGTTTGTTTGAATAATATGAATATTAGTTTCTATTTTTTACTAATGTTGCTGTTGTAGTTGTTGTTGCTGTTGCTACTGTTGCTTTTGTTGTTGTTGTTGCTGTTGCTATTGTTGTTTTTGTTATTGCTACTGCTAATAATTTAATTGCAAATTAATTCGTAATAAAAAATTTACTCTGAATTTTGAGTAGCATTGTATTATTTGCAATGAATAATGTAACAATATTTAATAATTTAATACTGTCATCCATCTCTTCATCAATAACCATTCGCCATTTCAAACAAACTGACATTTTAACCATGTTGGTGACCCCTACATGACCTTGAAGCCTCACATTACTGAAGGTCACTTCCACAGTCCCCGGTCAACAACCACAAGGGGGTTCACACCAGTCTGTGAATAAGCCCCCCCCCCCCCCACAAAGAGAGTTCGATCCGTTTCCCATAAAAAGTCATACAACGGACGTCTTGTGTGATGGATGGATCACCGGAAAGAGTGGCTAATTGAGCTGTGGTTATACAGAGGGGTGGGGTTGGGGTGGAGCCAAGGGGACTGGTTTTACGTCTGATTGGCAGGGTTGTCTTAGTTGGTCTCCCTATTGTTAAAGCCTCTTTTAGGGGAAAGGGGAGGGCGTACCGAGGTGTCCTGTCGTAAATTCAATTTGGACGATGGCTTAAAGTCGGACTAAGACGAAGAGGCTGTGGAATTTATTTCCAGGGTAATCATGATCGGTGGATGGCTTTGATGTCCAGGAGTAATTTTGATTTAGAAGTGCTTGATTTGTCCACCACCGATCGTGGTTTATAGGTCTGCAGGTCCAGTTTTGGGGACATTTTTAACAGTAGTTGTTGAATAAGTGTCTTAGTTGTTGTCATTTCCTGCTAGTAATTTTAATTCTTTAGTTCTGTATTTTCTGATTAGATACGAGAGTTCCTATGCGTTCGTGCATTGCATGAATAGGATCGTCCGAAAATTATTTGTCAGATGAACATTGCTTGAGGCAAAGATATAATTTTATTAAATTATGAACATATTTTTCAAGTTAGTTTTAAATATTTATATTTATTTATTTGCGCAAAAAAAAATTAAGAAAGTTCAGAGCTTTGAAATCAATGAATTCGTTAATTAATAATTGTTTAAAAAACAAAACTCAAGAAATGAAGACAAATGAAATAAAGAAAAAGCCTGTCATCGTCAGAAATAAATAGTCGTTAGTTAATTATCGTGTTGAATTAATAATAAACTGCCCTTGAAGTGATTTCAAGGTCGCAATGTTGACCTTTCATCAGGTGAATTGATGCATGGACTCATTCAACAGAGAAATTGTGGCTTGAATAATTAAAACATGACAGGGTCAATCTATCTGATCTATTTATATCCATCCAATTATGTTTTAGATCTATTTATGTCCAACCAATTAGGTCCTAGATATATTTTTATCCATCCAATTAAGTCCTAGATATATTTATATCCATCCAATTAGGTTCTAGATCTATTTATAACCATTCAATTAGGTTCAAGATATATTTATATCCACCAAATCTATTATATCTATCCGATTAATTTGGAATTTCGGTGTGTTATTGAAAAATGCGAGCTTACTGCAATCGACAATCTCATTGAAAGAAATGCATGTTTAAATTCAATGATTCCCGACAAAATAAACAAGAAATGAATAAATTATTTGAGTTTTGCAAATTAAAATTCAAAAGGGTTAAAAACTCTAGATTAATGTTTCTCTTTGGCGTCCAACAAATTAAATCTCCAACTTGAAGCTCCAACTTGAGGTCGGCACAACGACTTGTTTGAACTCAACCATCTGAAAGAGGAACGGGTTTGTTTTTTTTTTTGTTTCTTTTGGTTTTCATTCAATTGTTTGAATTTATTTCGAAATCACGAATGAAATGGGAATTGTTTTGTTTGATTTTATTAAATAAATTTAATTTGGAATCACAAGTTAAATAAGGTCGTTTGTTGATCCCGATTTGGAAATTGAATTCCCGTGTTTGCGTCGGAGTGTAGGCACGAACTTTTTGTTCTCAAAGAGAAGCATGCCCCCGGGTCCAGGGAGAGATTTGTTTAGAAAATGAAATAAAAGAAAATATAAATCAACAAACAACAACAATAATATTATAAAGGAAAATATAATTCAACATATAATAACAACAACAACAATAACATTATAAAGGAAAATATAAATCAACAACAATAAAAAATAAATATGCACTTAATTTTACTTTTCAAGATAAAATTTAGTTTGTAATAAAAAATACTGATAGAATATAAGTTGATTTGCGTTGAATTGAGGAGAATATAGAATTATTTAATTTCTATTTTTAATTTCTCTCAATGACACGCTCCAGTGATTTTAAGGACAGCAAATGTTTTGAATAAACTCGAGGGTTTCCCTTAAATACACAAAGAAATGTTTTTCTTAATTATAGAAATAACTTTTCATTTTTTCAAATATTTTCAACTATTTCAAATGCTTCTTTTGAAAAATTCCTCAAACAATACTTCTCAATAATTTACAAATAATAATACATTTTTAAATTCTTGATTTTAATAATGGCTTTATTTGTTTTAATTATTTTTGAATTTGTGGAGAACAAATTACAAATTACAAATTACAAATTTCAACAAACCCGTGTTGCAACATCGTGGTTGGGATGATGATTAATTATTCGTCGATGAAATCGACCTGTTAATTAAATGACTTTATTGTCGCACAAAATTTTCCCCCAAAAACAAATACATTTACAAATACAACATAACACAACATAATATTAATTTGCAGTGTTTAAGTAGACTGATGTCTGTGTGATGAACCACTCCTATGTAATTCAATATTTCGATAGTCCTATTTTAAATAGTTCCAATGAATCTGAATATATAATATAAATACAAACACAAATACAAACACCAATACAATACAAAATCCAAATACAAATACAACAAATACAAACAGAAATACAAACACAAATACAAATACAAGCACAAAAACAAATGCAGACACAAATACAAATGCAAATAAAAGCACAAAGACAAAAAACCGACAGCAGAAAATCACAATCTGGCACATCGGCGAACTTCAGTTCTCGAGACACATTATCGAACCATTTGGTAATGGTTTAGTAACTAAACTAATAGTAAAATAAAAAAATAAACTAAACCGCTACCTTTGTGAAGGTGATCCTATTGGAACAGATATGTTGCGATTTTGGATCAATCGACGAGGAACATATCCAAAATAGCAGAGGATCTTTTTGTTTCTGCTCCTGCCTTCTCAAGCATTGGTTAAAGAATATTCTCTTTACGTGGAATGATGACAAATGGAAGAAGAAACAGGATGCACAAGTCTTTGGAGATGCGTGCCTTTTTACAAATTAATAGTGACATTTTTGTGAATAAATCATTATTTCAATTCGAAATGAAGAAACAATCCACACTTTTGATGTTAAATTTTGAAATGATGAAGTTTCTAGAAATTCTGAAATATAAACTAAAATTATCACGAGAACTAGAATTATAAGTTGAATTATTTCGAAAACCAGAATGAGAATTAAAACTGAAATTATTTGCAGCACTAAAATAACACCGCTGATAACAACATTTTAAAATTATTCGAAGATAACTCTTCGCTAACTCTTAGCTCTTAGCTCTTAGATAACTCTTCGTTAATTGGTTAGTAAAAAAAATATTATTGATGACTAACAAACTGATGACTAACCAATGATCTCACCGATCGACAATGACAATAAATACTGCTAAGTAATTAGGACCTTAAACAGTAATATAAAAATAATTTTAATCATAATTTCATTTAAAATGTTTTCTTTAAAAATTCAGGTGAACAACTCCTTGTGGATGTTGGGCGACATCTTGTGTGACGTTTGGGTAGCTCTCGACGTCCTGTGCTGCACGGCGTCCATTCTCAACCTCACTGCCATCAGTGTTGACAGGTGAGTCGCTCGTGATAATACAGGTGCTCGAGGGAAAATCAACTAGTTTATCGAGTGATGATTTTATGTTCATGTTTTTATAATCATGTATTTTTTTTATATTCATGAATATTTATTCATGGAACGACCGATCCTTCCCTTTCATTGGATCAGAATGTGACAAATGTTAATCATTCCCTTCCCAAGATGATCTCTCACACTTCTATAGTTAGTTGTAGACAATAACAAACATAAAAGTAAGGATACAACAATCGTCAAGGAAATGATTACAAATCTGAATAAAACATTTCGTGTGTAATTTTTCAAAAATAGTTATTCATCAAATGCAAATAAAACTTTAATATTTGTGATTCAAATTTTAAATTGGAAAATGAACATCTCTTTCGGAATTGGCTTTTCCGAATGTGGCTGATGGGACGCCATTTTGAAGTTAATTTCAAAATTTCAGTTGACCCCTGACCTGACCCTGACGTTCAACTGACCCCGGAGTTGTTTTAAAGACGAAGTTGTCGGTTTTAAAATAGGAAGAGTTTTTTGCTGTTCGAAAGAAAATGATTCTTTAAAATGTATAATAACTAAATAAAATATTTAAAAATAAAATTTATCATTCAGCTCAGTTAATCCCTTAATTAATGTAATGTCCATTACGTAAGGACACGATTTGAAGCCTATTAAGTCAGTGATGCTTCCTTTTATGGAAGTGAGAACATCAAAGCGCTAAACATTTTCATAGGCATTCCGAGACCGATCGTCTACAAAGAGAAGATTTTAGAATTNTAACAATAACAACAATAATTTATGATATGTTTTCATTTAAGACTAAATATTTGGACTTCTTCATAACATATGATTTTTATAATGAAAACATTTTTCATTTGAGAGCATAAATTCAAATGAAGTAAAATGAACCAACAAATTACAACTGAGAAATATAATAAATTACAACTGAAAAATCGAATTATTACATCATTATTGTCCCAAAATTTATTAATTCGAGATACATTTGAAGCAACTCATTCGGAGATTCTGATCAAGTTTTCATTTCTAAAAATGCTCTCAAATAATTATTCGAATTATTATCATATTTAATAATAATAATAATTTTTCTAATTATAATTAATAATAGTAATTATTTTAAATAATTTATCGAAATCTTCATTTGGAAATTATTCCATCACTATTTAATTATGGCAAGACTTCAGTTATGGTTAGCACTCCTTTTCTGAATTGTTTCTAATTTAAATGCACGGAAGTTTGATGTTCTTTAAACGTGGTTTTCAATTGATAACAAAATAATTTCAAAATTGTTTGATTCTAAAAATGGAAATTGTGAATGTCTGAGGATATTTGAAGACCTGCTGACAACAGAAAAATCCTTCGACTTTAATTTTGGACTTTTCATCGAAATTAAGAATTGTTGCCATGGCGACACATCTTAAGAATCATCAAAATTAAAACAACAAAATGCCACAATAATTCAAAATAATAATAATTCAATAATAACCTCAAAATGTCAGAATAAATTCATTCTTGAAATGGAAATATAACCACCGAAACATTGTTAAAATCGTTCAAAAAAAAGAATTGGACCCGCGAAGCTTCGAGAAACGTTGATTTCAAAAAGTTAATCCGCCGTGCGAACGCAGATAGTGACGCATTCAAACTGCTTTTTCGAGGATTTAGGAGGGAAAATATTTAACAAGACATTTAAACTTAATGCTTTAATACTTTAATATTTTAACAATTTAATAATAATTCAATTCGATTATAATCGAAATCATTTAAAGCTTCATCAATAAATCACAAATATTAAGGCAATACTTTCAAACTTTAGAAGTCTTGGGAATTTTGAGAAAATAATGTTAAAAGAAAAAATAAGCAGAAAAAGCCAAATGCAAAAAAATGAAAACTATAAACCTGTCAACGCAAACCTACAGAAAAAGATGAACAATGAAATGTCAAAATCCCAAACAGTGGAATCAACCAAGATTCTCCCCAGAACCATCCACCGTCCTAAGGGGGGGCAAAAGATGAGGAAACACCCGCTGTTTTATGACGGACGATGGCAGACCCCATGGGACCATAAATAGCGGACAGGAAATGTTGCTAAGGCAACCAAGCACGCGCTGGTAGGATCTTTTATGAGGCTGGAAGGATGCGAATCAAAATTCATCACCTCTTTACAATTTCTCTTCTTCTTTCATTTTATTTTACAAGAAGTTGCGAACGAAACCAAACCATGGGGGGGGGGATGGATAGGTGGATGGATGGATGGATGGATGGATGGATGGATGGATGGATGGGGAGTGCGAAAGTAAAAATGTTAATAATAAATAAATAAATAAATTAGGTTAAGTAAAAGTAAATGGCATCATTTTATTGGAAAAATATTTTACACTCGCAGAATAATTGAGGATTACAAACGAAAGACTTCGTTTGTATGTAAAAATTGTATCTTAATGAATTAGACATACAAAATATTGAAACACTATCTCCATTAGTAACTCATTATTACTTAACTAATTACATCAACTGACTAAACAACTGTCAAAGGCTAACATTACAAAGTATCCCTTAAGAAGTGCTACTCCATCTCTTCGTGCTTGGGGCGTTTTACATTCCCCAGGAAAGAATTATAACTGAATGACATGAAAGAGGAAAAGATAGATCATCCTCCGATGAATGAATGAATGGATGAATGAATGGATGGATGAATGGATGGATGAATGGATGGATGAATGGATGGATGAATGGATGAATGAATAGATGATTGAGTGCATGAACGATGGAGCGGATGGAGAAATTGAAAGTCAAAAGAAAGCTTTTTGAGGAATGGGTTGAATGACATGAAAATGATTAAAATCTTTGATTCCAGTTCAATTCAAATCTTTGATTCCAGTTTGAATCCCCCTCATTTTTCATTCCAGTCGGCATCAATCCCTCCTGCCTTTAGCGCACGTCATCGGCTTTCCATCAAACATAAGTTTCAAACGGCTGCTATTTTTTCTTGTCTTTTTTGCGACCATTTTTTTTTTTTGCTTCCAACAATAAAATGATAAAATGTGGTAATATTAAATTATAATAATTGTGACAATAATAATATATGATATGTTATTATGATAATAATGTATAATAAATAGTTATAATATATAATAATAATATTTTAATTATTGTAATTATAATAATATATAAAAATAATATTACAATAATTATATAATAATAATTATTTTAAACATTTTCCATCTTTATTTTTCAGTCGACAAATTGAAAATGCAAGAAATAATCTTTGTTTTTGAATATTTGTTAAAATTTTGAAATTGTATCTTTTAATATATTTTAATATTTATAATATATTTTAATATATAAATATATTTTAATGTTTATAATATCGCCAAAGCAAAAACAATTTATTAATTGCAACCACAAATGAAAAAAATAGTCTTCTCTCAACATTTAAATTTACCAAAATAAATTCATAATTTGTGCTTTCCACATTTGCCTAATTAAGTCAAGAACTCCATCATCATCAACAACAGCAGAACATTTGTGGAAATAAACAACAATCAGCATTCAGGATGTGATCAAAACTCACTCATTAAAAAAAATATTACCAATTAACTTATAAATAAAATATTAACTTAAAAATAAAATATTAACTTAAAAATAAAATATTAAATTATAAATAAAATATTTAATTATTAATAAAATATTTAATTATAAATAAAATATTAAATTATAAATAAAATATTTAATTATTAATAAAATATTAAATTATAAAGGAAATACCACCAACTCACTCAATTTCCAACTGAAACTCAAACTTAAACTCGGAATAACCACCGTGGCCACAACATTGTCCACTCAGTCCATCGGGCAGGACCAGTGGGCATTATAATCTGATTTTACTGCATCCACTTTATGGTCACGTATCTGATCATTAAGCCCTCTGCCCTCAGCAGTTACGACCACGGACATGACGTCACATCAACCTGTGATGGATTGATGGACAATCCAGGAGGACAAGTGGATCATCGTCGATGCAGATTGAGATTGATTGATGGTTGTTGGTCTCAACTCTTATGGATGGGATTACATTTCTATGGACTGGAGAGGATTAAGTTCTCGTGATAATTTCATGCTTTCTACTTTTGCGTTGATTTATTCAAACATTTTGTGTTGATACTCTGTTGTGATGATGACACTCTGTTGTGATAACAATGATATTCTGTTATGATAATGATATTCTGTTGTGATAATGATTCTCTGTAGTATATAATAATAAATTTCTAAGTAATTACAGAATTAATATTACTTAATTATTACTTAATTATTTGTATTTATAACTACAATTTACATTTATTATTAATATTTTTATTTATTAATCATAATATTAATTATCACTGATTAATTATTATTACTTGGTAAATATTCTTTGTAATTCTCAGTTTATAATTACTGATAAAAAACCACTGGCAGACGAAGTCATGAAGTCATGAAGTCATGAAGTCATGAGCCTGCTTCTCGCTTGAAATCATTAGCAGCATTTAACGAGTTTCAAATATTTCTCGTCAAAACCACAGAACATTATCGTCGTCGTCGTCGTCGTCGTCGTCGTCATCATCATCATCATCATCATCATCATCATCACCATCATCATCATCATCATCATCATCATCATCATCATCATCATCATCATCATCATCTTCATCTTCTTATTCTTCTTATCTCTTCTATATCTATCATCAT
>MPNW01001088.1:46176-59111 GCA_011800805.1 Hirudo medicinalis
ATTATTATTATCATCATTATTATTCATTCATTCATTCATTCATTCATTCATTCATTCATTCATTCATTATCATCATCATCATCATCATCATTATTATTATTATTATTATTATTATTATTATTATTATTATTATTATTATTATTATTATTATTATTGTTATTATTATTATTATTATTTTCCAAACATCTTGGTTTACGCTTGCTCGGGTACTGGTATTAAGTAGGTGTGTTGTGAGACCTTTCCAGTTGTCTTCAATAATAACAGACAGGTGTTTCTCAGCACGGAATTGGAGTCGGATAACCTGGAACAAACTTTTTGATTCTTTCCAGGTCGACGTCACTCACACCAGCACATCGGCACAATTTGGTTCATAGGATCCGATCTTGTGGAAGAATTGTCAGGCGAAGAGTCATGTTAGAAGGATCACTGAACGAGTGAGTGAGTGAGTGAATGAGAAAGTGAGAAAGCGAGTAAGTGAGTAAGTGAGTTGTTGCCATGCTGAACGAAAACCAATCCATCCACTGTCCGATGAAATCCCGCCGAATGTCCTACTCCGTCTGCCTGTTTGTGTCGCTGCTTCTATGGGGGACCACGTCTGGACTGGAGGATGAAAGCGGCCCTAACAAAGGTTGGTGGGTGGTCGATGGTTCGATGAATGGATGGATGGACAGACGGACGGATGGATGGATGGACGATTGGATGGATGGATGGATTGAAGGTACGATTAGCCATGATTTAATTTGTTCTTTTGCATTTCAAATTTCATTTACAAAGATTCGTCCTCTCTGAGAACTGATATCATCTTTCAGATTAGATAGATTCTATGGTCTGATGTTATCATGTTCGTTATTATTATTATTTCATTTTTATTCTTTACTTATTCGCTTATTGTCATCGTAATCTCTCATTTTCTGTTTCTTTTAATGACCGATGTTGATTATAACGATGATGATTACAACGATGATGATTACAACGATGATGATTATAAAGTCGATGTTGATGTGATTGCACGCCCTCCTACTGCTTCTGATTTTAGTCTTTTGCGATCGTTTCAATGTCGTTGAAGTTGTTGTTGTTGTTGTTATTGTTGTTGTTCTGACGTCATGTTCTCTTTTCCATACATCATTCCGTTCTTCGTTGTACTTCTGACGTGTTGGACTTCATTCTATTCATTCTATTGCACTCATCCTCACTCCCTCGTCACTTCGTCACTCATTCACTCAACAAACTTTGTTTTGTGTTTTGTTTTTGTTTTTTTCTTAAAATTTTTCGAACTTTAAGGTGTTAATTGTGACGATAAATCAGAGGAAGTTTTATGGAGAACATGACCTGATGACGGAGAAAGCCGACCATCCATCATCGCAGCCTTTGCTGCTCCAACCGATGATGATGGTAGTGGTGGTGATGATGATGACGGTGATGATTGATGATAGTAATGGTGATGATAATGGTTATGATGATAGTGATGATGAGGAAGAGGATGACTACGTCGTTGACCCAGAATCTTGAAGGGATTGAAATGAACAAGGTCCTGATAGTGATGCTCCAAAGGCCAGTTTTTATAACCGCTTTGCGACATAACATCGTCGGCTTCATCACATTCTTCATCGTCATCCTAGTGGTCATGATTATGATGTTGATGATGTTGGCTATAGTGCTGTCGGGGTGGTGCTGGTGAAGATGGTAAGAATTGAAGACCTCAGCTCTCATGCACCACCACTTTGATGCATCCATGCACTTCCATGCATGCTTCTAAGATGCATGCCTCGGAATCAATGGATCTTCATTATCAACACGCATTCAGGCACTTTGAAGTGTTCATTGCGAATGGTTTTTTTCCTCAGTTTAATTACGTTTATTGTTGCTGCCATCATCATCATCATCATCATCATCATTGTCGTCGTCGTCGTCATCATCGCCGCAACCTGAAATCGCAATAAACATCAAAGATGTACTTCCTCACAAAAGATCACAGACAGGAAATGAATTTTTAATTGATTAATTGAATGATTAATTGAATGATAATTTATTAGTAATCGGATGATTAATTGTTGATCATCTTCATCGTCTGACTTCCAATTGAACAACGGGCTGTCTCTCTTTTTTTTTTCCATCCCTCCGCATGTCTTCAACAACAATTCCTTTGATCGAATTAACTTGTAATTACTCATTGGACGTTTCATGTTTTACTTCTTAAGCCTTTCAGTTGTTTTTTTTTTAAATCCATTTTCATAAAAATAAAAATTATTTCGACTTTAATCGAGAAAGTATTCGAGTCTCTTGCTGGGATTATCTTATGTTTTATTATTATTATTATTATTATTATTAATAATTTTTATTGATATTTTGTTTATAGGGATGTTGGCTAAAATCATGCTTAGTTAAGTGATTAATGATTACATGAACAACAACAATAATAATAATTTTTTTTCATAGTATTTATAATTATAATTTATAATATAATATAATTTTATAAATTTTTCATGAATTTTCTTCTTTCAAAAAAAAAAATTTAAAAAATAATAATATTATTATTATTATTATATGTTATAAGTATATATTACTTATATTATAGTACTTATATTATTATTATTATTATAAATATTATTATTATTATTATTATTATTATTATTATTGTTATTATAAGTATTATTATTATTATTATTATTATTATTATTATAATATGTTGTTTCCATCGAGATTGATTCGTGTTTTGATAGATGAAAACTTATGCGATTCATTCATTATTTTTGACTTTTTGAAATTCATGATTTGCAAACTTTTATTGACAACCTCAGAGAGATCTTAATTGAGGTGGAAATATTAAAAAGAATTAATACTTAAAATAAGTTGAATATCTGAAGCTGATGAAATACTCGTTCACCGGTGCATTGCTCGTGGCAACCTTGGTTGCTTGTGATGCATGCATGCATTCTCCTTCCAGTGCATTTCTGACAAAACTGCCCTCAGTTCAAAGTGTGCTTCCTACAACAACCAAGAACTGCAAACATTCATCAGACAATGCCGATCAGTTGCACGATTCGACGTGCTTCATCCTTTAATATTTCGCGTAGCATGCATCCATGTCACGGATGACAAATCTTCCTGGAATTGAACTTTCAAACTTGGAAAGATGCTGAACAAGATGCAAACAAGCATGGAAAGGGAGTCGCAGTTCCATGGCTTCACACGTCACAGCGTGCTAAGTCAACGAAGCAGCTTCTACTGTAGATTACTGATTCTCAAACTGTTTAATTTCTTACGAAGAGTTCTCACCTTGTTGTTCACATCCATCCATCCATGTCCGTGTGAATCACATGCCTCCCCAATGGCATATGGCGAGATCTACCATCATCATCATCGTCATCATCGCCGTGATAATCATCGTCATCGTCATCATCATCGTGATAATCATCGTCGTAGTCATCATCATCGTGATAATCATCGTCGTAGTCATCATCACCGTGATAATCATCGTCGTAGTCATCATCATCGTGATAATCATCGTCGTAGTCGTCGTTACTACCCTGATTCATCGCATACGTGATATCCTCTTCTTGGGACCTGCTCACCCTCTTAGCCAATTAACTCTAATTGGAGTCAGAAGCTTTGCTTGATTACGATCACCATCCTCGTCGTCGCTATGATATCATCATCATCATCATCGTCATCATCGTCATCATCGTCATCGTCATCATCGTCATCATCATCGTCATCATCATCATCGTCGTCGTCGTCGTCATCATCACTATCATCAGTGCCGTCGCCATCATTACGGTCGTCGTCGTCGTCTTCATAACTCCTGCATCTGATTCTTGACCTACATTGGATGCGACCTTGGAGCAATCTCCTAATTTGAAGAGACGATGTCTATCGCCACTTTTGTGATGATGACGATGACGATGATTTTGTGATTTTTTTGACGATGGTAATAGTGATGATGACGACGACGACTACGATGATGACGATGATGATGACGACGACGACTACGATGATGACGATGATGATGATGATGACGACTACGATGACGGTGATATTGATTTCGAATGGCGATTGCAAATCAACATATCTTGTCCATTTTTAAACATCGACACCGAATCATCTACTCATTCAATATAATCGAGAATCATCGTTCATTCGTTCGTTCGTTCATTCATTCATGCGTTCAATTACCTATCGTCGGCCAATTGCTCAAGCGTCTAAGCATCTGGCGAAAGCCAACTCGCCGGGAGTAACTTTCGTCAGTTCTCCATGGTTTTCCAGGGTTATGGCTGTAGTTAAGGATAGGCTTAGAGCTAGGGTTAGGGTTAAGGCTAGGGTTAGGGTTAGGGTTAGGGATATCGACGCATACAAAAGGTCGTCGCCAGTTGTCGTCGTCGTCGTCGTTGTTGTTGCTGTTGCTGGTGGTGGTGGAATGTAATATAAATGTCAATCCATTCATGGTGATGATGATGACGGTGGCGATTGTGGTGATAATGACGATGAAGATGGTGGCGATGGTCATAAATAATGTCAAGCATATCAAGCAATAAAAGTCAAGTCAGTTTTCACATTTAAAGTCGATCCAACTATTTACCAAGCCATCGTTTCGTCCTCAGAACTGTTGGGCAAGCAAAGGCAATCATTGACCAGGGAGAGGCAGGATTTGAACCACAGGCAGTCGAGTCAAGTCCAGAACAGCAGTCAGAACGGTAGGAAGCATTCGAAGCTGAGAAAGCATTTGAGTGATCTTGGTGCACTTTTCCTTTTGTTTCTGCTCTTTTTTGTTGAACTGACACTTAAAAATAAATTTAAATGAAATTTTATTATTTTAGGGATAATAATAATAATAATAATAATAATCATCATCATCATCATCATTACGATATAAAAAGTAAACTTTCGTTTGAAAACCCAAGTAATGTAATTATTATTATTATTATTATTATTATTATTATTATTATTATTATTATCATCATCATCGAGACGCACGTCAGACAACAGCCAATNATTTTATTATTTTAGGGATAATAATAATAATAATAATAATAATCATCATCATCATCATAATGGTGATACTAATAATAATAATAGTATTATTATTATAAAGTATTAATTATTATTATTATTATTATTATTAATTATTATTGTTATTATTATTATCACCATCGAGACGCACGTCAGACAACAGCCAATTTTCAAACAGTAACGGATTTGTTTTTGAATATTTATATAGCGCCTTAAGATTGAGCATCAGGAGCGCTTTGACCATTTATATATCACTAACTCTGAAGGACACTACTTCAGTGCAAGCTGGGTCTCTAACATGACACACCACAACTGTTGCTTTCTTTTGCCTTTTCTTGCAAGAATACAACCCTTTGCAATAACTTGCACTTAATCCCAAATTTTCCCTCAGATATGGCACTACCTCCACAACCGACAGTTTCATTGCTGTCCTCGACGTCGGCCAGAGTCTCCTGGTCGCTTCCACCCAGCTCCGGTCTGCCGATCGTCTTCATCAAGATCCAGTACCGTGAGTTGAACTCGCGACGTAAGAACTTGCCGGTCCTCTGGAACACGGTCGAGGACGACATACCTCCGTCGACTACTTCCTATGTCGTCAAGAAACTGAAAACAGGTGCCCTACGACTGCTGCTGACTCGTTAAGCTCATCATCGTCATCGTAATTGCAATGTCATTGTCGTTACCATTGTCATCATCGATGCAAGCGATGATTACATTCACGTCAAAGTCATCGTCATCAGAGCTCGTGTCGTTCTCGTCTCAACACATCTTTACCTTGCAAAGCGGGGCTCCTCTAATGAGTTCTCAGTTTCAGTGCACTGTAGCTGGAGTTTCAAAGCTGCACTGAGATGTTTTCAACCAAAACAATTCATTTTGTACTCATCGAGGGCGCCCTATTTTAAGGATCGACGTTCAGTGCTCTTGAAAGATTTTACTGCGATTACCATTACAAGATCACTTGACATCGGTCTTACCATGTTAGAGACTAATTATTATCAAGGTCACTAAGTGCACCATTGTCGACTAGCCAAATGCCGAAGTAACGTTCGCGACGACTTATTAACTTAAAGCCAATGGACGTGAACTTAGACCCTTGACACTTGTCGATTTAAACTCCACAAATCTTAATTATTGATATTAATTATGTAATCATTCATGCATGCCATTTACAACTATTACAGGTAAATGTATACTACAGGTGACCTTTATCGAGATAATCAAATGCGAGATCTTACGCACGCTGTTTATATTTTTCATGCCACAAATATAACTTTTTCTAAAACAAATTGGAAAATTATCCTGAAATGGTCGTCAACCGCCTTCTCCATTCCAGGAGCTACCTACCACTTCCGTCTGGCCGCCGTGTACTCCAACAGCGACAATAGGCACGGCCCGAACTCGGAGAGATTCCTCGTCGAAGCCCCCGACAAATCGAAACCCCCGGCATTCGGTCCGATCATCGTCGAGTTGAAGGCCGTCTCGCCCAACGCCCTGTCTGTCAGTTGGCAGGTAGGAGAGGCGTTTTTGCTCGAGTTAACGCTAGGGTTAAGTCTGATGTGAGGATATTCCTTGGAGATTTAAGTTTCTTGATCATATCTATTAACATTGACTCTCGCAAATGATCACTATCCGATCCTAGTTATACTTCGATTAAGAGTTCTGACACCTTCCGACAGATGGCAGAAACTCAATTGCCCGTGTCTGGCTTCGTCGTCCAATATCAGGTGTACTCCGATGCCAAAGCACAGGGTCAAAGGGCTGACCAGAGACGCCATACTGCGGAGAAAGAAGGTGACGTCTTCGAGGAGATCAAGATCTCCAACCCAAAAAAGAAATCTGCATTCATCAAGGGTCTCCAGCCATCCACCCCTTACACTGTCAGGATGTTCAGTTACAACAAGGATGGAAAGAGTGCCCTGAGCAACTCTGCTGTGGCCAGTACATTACCAGGTAGATTTGTTGATTGAATGGTTGATTGATTGAGATGGTTGATTGAATGAAATAGTTGATCATTGCAGTGATTGATCAAATTGGATAAATTGCTTTAATTATTGACCTGCTCTTCGATAACTACTGATTGTTTGCGGCAGGCCGAAAGTCAAAAGAAAGTTCCGCGTTCCCGAACGACTACCAAGAACCCGAGGAGCTGCCGATACGCCTGGACGGGGTCGCTCAGCCTCACCAGGGCTCGCCCGAACACCGAGAAAGCTCAGGCCTCGATCGTTTTCCGGCCGGAAATCGCAGCCACGAGGAGGTCTCGGACTCTTCGGACGACCTCAAGGAGACCGTGGACCTGCTGAGGAACGAGAGGATGCTGCTGATCATCGCTTGCTCCGTCCTTTCCTGCTTCCTCATCATCATGTCCCTCTGTTTTTTGCTCTTCATCTGCCTCAGGGACAAGTTCGTCTTTGTCGTGCCGTAAGTTGTGGAGAGCGTCGTTTGAGTTTTTAAGTCGATAGTTCGACTTGCGAGCGGCCGATGCTGCTTGTCGAATTGAATTATTATTATTAAACCGGTGATATTATTTTATTTTATCAACCCAGCTTAGTGCTTTATAAATTAACTTATTATTATTATTATCATCATCGTCGTCGTCGTCGTCGTTGTTGTTATTATTATTATTATTATTAATATTATTATTGAGAATCTGAAAAATATTCTTGGAATTTATTACATTTTTTAAGTGTAATTCTACTTGAAACTGATTTAACGGTTAATTGATCAATTATTCAACGTTGAATCATGTCCTTCTTCTTTTGAATGAACAGGTTTTCCAAAAAGGTGTACAGCCACCCTCGAGTGACGGACAGGGAGGTGAGGACTTTCTGAGTCTAGGAATCGAACCCGTACCTCCTGCACAGATGTAACTCTTGCCAGTTGAAGTGTCTTCTTATTGTCTTGGCCATCTTTCTTGGAACTTGTTGAAGTGTGCCTCAGTATCATCACCGTTATCATCCTCGCCATCATCATCACTATCATCATCATCATCGTTTCCAGCATTTTCGTCATTCGATTCATTGTAAGTATCCTTAAAAGATGTAACAGAGAGCATATCACTATCGTCATCATCATTATGTTTATCATAATCGTCACCACCACCTCCCTCATCATTTTCCTCATCATCACCAACTCCATTCTCTGCAACCAAAGCAAGTCCGTGACCTTAAGAAGCATTTATCGACCTTTAACCCTACGACCTTGTGTACAGAATACGTGATATCTGTTGTCTGCCCCTCAGATGATATTTAAGTTTGAAGCCGAAGATTCTTCCTCTTGCTCTTTTTAGCTGTCCTCTGCTAGCCATGACAATGTTTTCAACGTTATTGTTGTTTTTATTATTTTTTGTTATTATTATTGTTGTTGTTGTTGTTGTTGTTGTTGTTGTAAGTTCAAGGACTTGCTCAGTTGTTATTGTGTGAGGAACTGAGCAGCGAAGCACGATGTAAAGCAGTCAGGATGATATAAATACTCGTTGTTCTTCTTTATTTCGAGTTTCCAATTTTTAAATCTTTAGAATCTTCTTAGTCCTGGTTCTAAATCTCACTTCAAGAACACTCAGATAATGGCTTGTTTTTGTTTTTGTTTTGTTTCGTTTGTTGTTTTATTTCGTCTCTTTTTTGTTTTCTTTTCTCCGAGCAGCCATTTTGTAGGAGATGAAATCTTGTTGGTTTTTTCGAATGGAATCTTTGTTAACTTTTAGACGAAGTTAAGTTAAGCAGACGTCCTGTGAAAGTGAATGAAATTCTGCCAGTTGTTGAGGAATGTTTATCAATGTGCTCAATTTTTTTTCAACCTTTATTTTCAGCTGAAGTTTCTTGCAGTTGTTGTTGTTGTTGTTGTTGTTGTTGTTGTTTTTGTTGTTGCTGTCGTTGATTTTCTTGCCACTGTTGCTCCTTCGTTTCTTTCTTTCTGTTTTGTTTTGCTTATCGGATTCAATAAAAACAAATCCAACTTGTACGAATGTTGTTATTAGATGATTAGTTGTTATTTTTGTGATGGTTTATTTGTGCTAGCTATGGAAGAGGTGATCGAAAGATGAACAATTGGTGAGTTTAATGGTTTTAGTGGTTTGGTGGTTTGGCGCACTGTTGTCGTTAAGAGAAAGCTCAGGTCCAGCAAAAAAATGCTTGAGTCAGTAAAAAAACATTTTTTATTTATAATGATGAATTGAAAAGTATTATTTATTTATGGTTTTTATAAATGAAAATATTTAATTTAAAATTCATGTCTAACGTTCACTTTTAAGCAAAGTGCAACGGAATTTGTAAACAATGACCGTTCTAAGGAATCGTCTACTTGAAGGCGTTGTTCCGCCGGTTGATATTCAAACTTCTGCGCGTCAACTTAGCAAATATTAACGATGGTTATAATATTAATTAAATTTTAAAATTCATTGCAAATGGTACACAATTTACCATGAAAAAATTTAGAATTTACAACTTTAGCGGCTGCAAGGTCACATAGGATTGATCACATAGTTTTAGAAATAAAACTTCCGAAATATTTTTGTGTTTATAAGAGTAGATAAGAGTTCTAAGCTTTAAGGGCTTACTTAGCAATATCATTTATTCCAGCGAATTCTTCCGTTTGCCCTTGCTAAACTGGTATTTGCCTCGTCGTTGGTGAAGGACAAGTGAGAATGGACGAAAGATCGTGAGTATTTAAAATGCGGTGACATTACATTAAATCCGCACATTGTAAAAACCGAGAGATTAATGCCATCAATGCCTTCATCAAATATCATTAACCATCGTTAACAACGTCAAAAGTCAGACTACATTAATTTTCAGTTTAGTTTTTCAGGCTAGTTTTTAAATGAAACGGAATAAATACAGGAAAATAAATCAGAATAAATATGAAATATTCACGGAATAATAATTATTATCTTTCAATTCCATTCCAGGATAAACATTGGCTTAGCCCTGCTAATGTTGTTGCTGTGCTTGGGGATTGTTGTGGTCCTTGTCGTTTATTTCTTTTACGATCCAAGTACACTGAACTTGGTCCTAGCTTCGTTTAACTATTAAGTTATTTAACTATTTAATTATTATTATCCAAAAATTATGACGCAAGAATAGATAGAAGCTAATTTATTTCGACGTCTATATGGAAATATTGCAATTAATCGCTAGAATGCGTTTTTATTTTTTCAAATTTTAAGTAAATTTTCACCATTTTAATTCCAACGAATGAATTGACTTTTCTCAAGGTCAAGGTTATGATGATAATTCATGTACTTCAAGAGCCTGTAAAGCAATACGTAAGCTTCTAAGTTGTTCTATTTAGTTAACTATTCGTATTTTTTTGTCTTTAAATATTAATTAAAAGAATTTATTACCTCGTACATGTCCAGGCGATGATCTTCTAAAATACATGCATCGCGCGAGCAATCCATGTCAAGATTTTTACGAGTTTTGTTGTGGGAAGTTCATGTCGAGTGAAGTAATCCCTCGTGGTTATATGTCCATAAACTCCTTTCAAAAACTCGACGATGAGTTGAACAAACGTTTGCACGGTAATCATGATCATGATCTTACTTTTCAACTTTTTCAAGTTCTTTTGGATTTCAGTAAATTGAACTGTAAAATGAAGAGCTTGATGGAAAGGCTTTTAGCACAATTGAAAAAATGTAATGATTGATAAATTCTTTTCAAAATAAATTGTTTGTAAATAAGTTATTCCCGTATGAATTGATGATTTAAAAAAGTTGTATTTCTTATCTGAACTTTTTGATAAAAGAAATATTGAACGGCCCTTATGATAAAAACACTCCACTCTACGAAGTATTTCTGAAAAAGTACTTTAGATCCTGCGTCGACGTTGGTGAGTCGATGAGTACTTGTACATTATTTATTAGAACTTAAAATGAAGACGCTCAAGATCAGAAGTGAATTTCTTGCTAGATTCCATAGAGAATAGTGGTACGAAGCCAATCCTGGATTTGTTGAAAGAGTTTGGTGGCTGGCCATTGATTGATGATTCGTTTGATGAAGATAATGTTAATTTGACATTCCTTCTCATCAAGCTAAAAACCTATCAAGTCAAAGGATTCTTTCATTTGGCACTAAACAGAGATGCTGACGACGACCAAAGAGAAAACATCTTTGTAAGCCTCTATGCTTTATGTCTTCACAAATGTAAAAGGCCATATATGTATAAAGTATTAAGAAACGGCTAAGATAAAAATCGGTTGCTCGTGCAAGTCTTACGCAAAAATGAAAAGTGCACAGGTCATTTGGTCGACTTGGATTTGTCAAATTCAAGCTGAGATTGCTTTTTGAAAGACTCGAAGCGTTACATGGAATATGTACATTTCGGTGGACCGTTAGAACGGATCTCTGGTTTACATCTATTGTGAACAACATTTTCGATTGATTTTTTATTTTAAAAATACACATTAAGGCACGAATGACTAAGATTTAAAAATTACATCTTAAGTTGGTACAGTCGAGACCAACTCTTCCACGTGGTTATTATTCCAAGCCTGCGATGCGAGAAGCCTTGAGAACACACATACTCGAAGTTGCCCACTTTCTTTCTGGTAAAGTTGAGGCCGAACTAAATTCAGAGATTGAAGAGTTGATTGATTTTGAGAAGAACATATCTGCGGTTGGTAGGCCGTTTTGTTTTTGTGGATGGATAAATGTTCTTCTGTATGAGGTGTTTTGCAGCTGACATGTAGTTACAATATGTGATTTTTTTAGAATTTAGAGAACATCGTAGAGTTTTATTGTTATGGTCCTTTACGTCTTTAAAGGAGCCCTGAATTTCAAGTTAAAATCTTTAAGGAACCATTGAAAATTTGAAATAGATTTGGAATTATGTTATATTTCAATTAAACATGACAGATGCTAATACCTCAAAATTTTAAAATGTTCATGCCGCTGAAAGCTATTGCTAAACACGTGCTCGTCCAAATATTCAATGAAGTGAGTTTTGTTCCTGCTTATATCCACTGTTGAAATGCGTTTTTCAAGTAATGACAGTTCAAAGTAACATTTTTGATTGCTATTATTTAATTATTATTTTTTGATTGCTAATATTTTATAAACTTTTTATAAACATTTTATAATATTTTTATAAATATTTTAGCTTTAAGAAACATTTTAACGTAACAAAATGCCTGTGAATTTATTATTATTTACCCTGACGTCCATCAAATAACACGTGCTTATAACGTTAATGAAAAGTCTTTTAGCTTTGACCAATTGATCCGGCAATTGTATACTGAACTTGAAATTGCTCCCAGGAGAAACGTAACCTTCTTAAGCTACGACTTCAATTTCCTTTACGGTTTGTCAAAACTTTTAGCAAGAAGTTCCAAAAGGTCGGTCGTAATTAAGAGATTTAATCATCGTTATACTTATTAAAGTAAAAATCGCTTCAATTTTATTCAGTACTATAGTCAACTACTTATTGTGGGAACTTCTCAAGTCACTGGTAACAGCCTTGCCGGATCGAATTAGGCAATCAATGGCAAAGTTCCGTAAGGTTTCTAGAGCTCCTTGTAAAATGTTTTTAAACATTTTTCATAATTTGAATATCCTTCATTCGGTTCGTTACAGAGGGACGACACGATAAGCAGTCCCTCGAAGAATGACAAATTTCTGTCTTTGACATCAAGATTATTTGTGTCAAATTAATTTTCAAATCAAATTTTTATTCACGAATAGGCAACAGAGTCGTTTTACCAGCAGCCTAAACGTTCTCTAGCGTGCGTACATTTGATAGAAGAATTAGATTACTTGTATAGCGCCGCATATACGAGAAAATACTTCACAAAATCTTCCAAGGAAAAGGTACATGCGATTTCTTCTTCTTCTTCTTCTTCTTCTTCTTCTTCTTATTATTATTATTATTATTATTATTATTATTATTATTATTATTATTATTATTATTTCATTTCTCGATAAATTTTATACAAAAAT
>MPNW01001088.1:69236-81693 GCA_011800805.1 Hirudo medicinalis
CGGATATCGGGGAAAAGGCTGGTTCAAAATTCAGTGTTTGAGTAGCACTTCAATCTTGGCTGAATAAATAGTGGCTTAAGGTATATTAGAAAATCATGCTTGCAGGTAAACGGGGAGCTAACTCTGGGCGAAAACATTGCGGACAATGGCGGAGTCAGAGGATCGTTTAAGGTACCATGAAACTAATTCAATATAAACACCTGCTTAGGTCATTCTTGCTTTTCTTGTTAGGCTTACAAAAAGTGGGTGAAAAAGCATGGAGAGGAACTGAAGCTACCGGGATTAGATTTAACTCCAGATCAATTGTTCTTTCTCAACGTAGGCAGGGTGTGTTCGGGGTCTCTGTTCGACTCCCTGAGTTGTTAAAAGCTAAATGAACTGCAATAATTGATTATTTATAATTAGGCGTAATTATTTATATTTATAAATTTGTAAATAAACCACGTTGATTGACAGGTTCACTGCAGCAAAACACGTCCTGAAGTGGAAGCTGCCCAACTCAGGATGGTGCCTCACACGCCTTCAAGATTCAGGTTAGCAATCGTTTAAAGTTCTTATTTCCGTTTCATTCTCAACTTGAACAACGAAGGCACACGAAAGTAACCAGTGAGGTTAAGCTGACGAAGCTTGAGGTGTTAAGTATATTTATATTTTCATGCTTGAAGCTGGAGACAAACACAATCAAAAAGAATCAATCATTCGATCATCGTGTCATTCGGGAAAGTTTTTGTAGGCTTTTGAAATGACTTTGGTTTTAGTAGAAACAAACTATTTTGGATTGGATGAGGGAATGCAAAGTGCCGAACATTTAGTAAAAAATTTAACATTTCCAAGGTAATTTAAGCAAATTCAGAACGTTTTAGCTTTTTGATTCTTAAGTCGTTAGAATCTCGTGAAAAGAACTGAAAATAAAGGAGGTGACATTATTGACGAATTTAGGCAGGGAAATACCGCTGAGATCTGATATAATATTGACTTGACATGATCTTAGCTATACGTCATAACAGCTTTATTGGATGTAGATGCCGATCGTCAGGGCGCCGGCAATAGAGAAGTGTTTTGCTGATGTGATGAATGATTATGATGTCCGACAGGATACAGCCCCGGCCTCTGCCAATTGATGGAGAAAGAATTTAAGAGCATATTCTGGGAGGAAAGATAACTGATGATCGCTGCCAGAATAGTAGCCTGGTTGTGAATTTTCGGTGAAGTTGAGAGACACAATGCATAATCATCCACTACAAAATATTCTATCTAGACGGCTTGAATAATCAGATTAAGTTGCAATACGAAAGCTAAAGGTGAATGAGTGCGTAGTACAAATATAGGGCAGTTTCTTGTTTCATGGAATGGAATGGGCGTATTCGGCTGATTGTTGCAACGCCTTTAGATTCTCTCATATCCATAGCAGAAATGGTTTAGGATTGTCGATAAAGATATTTAAGGGTATGGCATCGGTTGATTGATGTACCGTTGAAGGCAAGATGGAGGTCGGCATTGATCATCTGCCAGGGCCTAAGATTTACTTTCGAAGATAACTTGAGCCAAGGCCCTTCTGATACTTTGGCGCCCCACATATTAACTTTTATCATTAAAGTTACAAGCTGTTTTATCACCCAGGGTCAACGGAGTGTTAATGAATATGGAAGAATTTGCAGAGGCCTACGAGTGCCCTTCAGGGTCGCCTATGAACCCCGCTAGGAAGTGTAGAATATGGTGACTGGGATCCAGAATTATTCCTAAATTATTAGTTAATTCTGAAATATTACTCCAAACACTTGTTTCATTGGTTGATCGCCGTTGAATGAGTAATTTCATCGATCCGCTGTTGTTCGAATTTGAATTGAAATTGTTAATAATTGCAGACTTATTATTGTGGATGTTATTGTTGTTGATTCGATCATTTCTTCAAATCGCCCGAGTTACGTTGCAAATTTATTGCTTTTAATGTTGCAGTTGATTTGATTTTGCGAACCACAGTTCTTGCTCTGTGGTGAAAAAAATGAATAAATAAAGACGACTTTACAAGAACGATCTTCTTATTTATCGATAACATTTAACTGCAAAAGTATTTCTGAGAATCCATTGGAATTTATTGTTTACAACGAACTGTTTAAAAACTCTAACATAGCAAGGTCAGGAGGCGTTTATTTCTCAAACGTAGTTCGTACTCAACAATGCAACTGTTTTTCTATCTTAACTCTATTCCTCACAAAAATTGTTTTCCTGATGTCCGCAACTCGATAACAACACAACATATGAAAACAACATATTTTATGTGTGTGTCGCACGATATATCGACAAAATATCAATGTTCGAAACAAGATTTGTAGGTGGAAAAATACAATTGGCGTTGGTGGTACCTGCTCCATCTCAAAATTTTAATTAAAATTAAGTTGTGTATTTAGATTGTTGTTAACTGACGGTCAGCAGCCAACTCATAAGGCGACCTAACTCCGTCCAAAACCCTACCCTAGCCCTACCCTACCCTATCCTTACCCTTAAACCAACCTCTTGACCATGGAAATTCACGTTGAACTCCCCGTCAGTTGGCTTTTACCTGTCACTTCTCCAGATATATACCCGCATATTTATGTTGCCATTATCCGATCTTCTGGACGCCTGATGTATCCGAATAGGATGTGAAGGCACTTTTTAAACGTTCTACCATTTATATAGCGCCCCTATCTTCGGGCGCTCCCTGGCGGTGCAGGCTGGATTGCAAACACGACGCACGACTGTTGCCATTACCGCCGCGTGCAGGAACACAACCCATTCGGCCGACCTGCACGCACTTGTTTCATATCAGGTTAAATTGATTGCTAGCATATTTGAAATAACGAGTGACATTTAAAAGAAGAAATCTAAGTTAAATTTGTTGAGATTTGATGCCAAGTGATTTGGATTTCGACATTGAAAGGAAATTTAGAACTTTGTTATTAAAATTTAATTATTGCGTTTGATTTTTTAGAAATAAATATTTTAAATAATTTTTGATATTTTTAAATAATAAATTATTGTTAAAGGTACGCGTTCGAAAATATAACTCCTTTTTTCCAGGAACTCGCGGTAAAAATGTTGTTAGAAACATCCAAAGAGCTGCAGAAAACAATACTGGGAACTGGTTATTTATCGAGGAATATTTCACAAATAGCATCACAAATACACGAAAAAACAAAACGATGAAACCCTCTGGGTTGGATTCAGCTCCAAGGGTGGTTCGGAGTTTTATGCCTCGTTGTTTGGGCGTCTACGTTTCCTAGACAACCGTTATTTCTCACTTCGATAAACAAAAAACACCTTTTTATCGTCTCAACAATCAATTTGCGTGATCATCTGGCGTTACTTAACCAGTGTCATAAGCTCAGCAGGAATAACAAGTGTGGTCGATACCAGCCACGATGAAAATACGGTCGGTTATAGACGGTGTTTCAGGCCCAGCATGTGGTGGTGGTGGACGCACATTTAAGACGGGCACTGGTTTCATAGCATCAGAGTGTCGAAAAGCGTTTTTAGTGGTTAGACTTACTTATTTGCATTATTATTATTATTCAATATTTATTATGTCCTTATTAGCATTTATTACCGAAGGTAGAAGTTAAACCTAACCTCGTACTGTTTGCATTAAACAAAGTTTTTATCGATAAAATATTTTTTGTCTAAATTGTGTATCAATGCTAAACATTCTGCATTCTTCTCATCTTAATCTAATCGTGCTTTTATTCATCGAATTTAGAAATGTGCTTGTTACATTTAAAGTTTTGTCTTAGAAAATAAAAGATGGCCTTTTTCTTTGCCTTCATTTTGTTGCTCAATCGTCTGCTGGCAGTGGATTCCCAGACGACTGAAATCAACAAGAAATTGTTGGACAAATTCAATTCTGTCAGAAGAGCTGAGAGAGCTGCTGACATGAAAGCTATGGTAATATTAACAAATAATATAATATAATGAAATTAATTAATTATATTGAATATAAATGACTGCGATGTCAATTATTCATAATTAATTTAATTACAAGATATTGAAATTTAAATTATCATTTTCTATCAAGAAAACGCTTAAAAAATACATTCGGGCGATTAAAAGTTTTAATCCGTTCTTAAATTATTTCGTCTATTTATTTACAAATTCATTAATCTTCCAGTAACAACATTTCCTCATCCATAGACCTGGAACAGTGTCATGGAGGCCTTGGCCAGTGATTTCGTTCAGAAGTGTAACAGGGACCACCCAATCGAAGATATCATTCAAAACAAAACCACTGTTGGACACAATGTCTTCGTATCTTCCATTCTGACAAAGGATGAAACACAGTACTACTTGGAAGCCATTGACTTCTGGGTAGCTCAGAACAAAAGCTACGACTTCCATACGAGAAAGTGCGGCAGCAAGTGCAGTGACTACTTGCAGGTTGGTTGGAATGATGGGGTGGCTGTTGTATTTAAATGTCATTGAGATCAAGTAATTATTAAACTTTTGTAATAATTAAAGTAAAGTGGTTGTAATGCAATTTTCACACATTTTATTGTAGGTTAGACAGTTAGTTAAGTTTGGTTTAACGACTTATGAGTTAAGATTTTGAATAATATGTAGGTTTGACATCCCTAATATTCTAATCCTTTTACCTACATTATCTTATAGTCATTTAAGATTTTGATGTTATGAAATGTAATTTAAATAATACAAATTCTAAGTTAATAACTGATCTATGAAATATCTTGGATACCATAGGTCGTTTGGGCAGAGAGCGATTCGGTTGGATGTGCCTTTAAGGTTTGCCATGATGCTGCTCCCGTGACTGGAAAGTCGGTTGTTGTCAGTTGCTTCTTCAAACCCGGGTAAACGCAAGGCTACAGTTACTCATCTCTTTCTAATTTTTATTTTCAAACGTTCTCTAAATAATTACTTTGAGTTAAGAAATTATTATTTTATAATTTAAATGAATCTGAATACTTTGAAAAACATGCGCAGAGGAGCTTACCCTGATCAGGATCCTTTCATAAAATCAGAGCCTTGTGGTGCTTGTCCCCAGAGCTGTGTCGATGGCCTATGCGGTAGGTTTTGGCTCTGTTGGTGGAATATTTTAAAATTAATTTAAATAAAAATCAATTTGAAGAAAACTTTCTGTAAATAAAGATGAAAATAGGATTCTAAAATGTTGTTATGTATCATTCAGTTACGGTTAGTTTTAGCTTGAATTGAAGCTGAAAGACAGAAATTCAAACAGAAGATCTTGATTTTTCAATATAAATAGAAATAATTTTCGCCCCTGTCGCTAATAAATATATTTTTATTTTTTTCAGTCTGATGGTTTCAAAGGCACAGCAGAAACCGAGGAG
Organism: Hirudo medicinalis; assembly: GCA_011800805.1. Lineage (NCBI taxonomy): Eukaryota > Metazoa > Annelida > Clitellata > Hirudinida > Hirudinidae > Hirudo > Hirudo medicinalis. Next base: position 74,576 of record MPNW01001088.1, read on the forward strand.
AAATTAACAATTAATTGATAACTGACGATAAATTAATTTCAATATTGAAAATTTATAAAAGTTTTAAAATAATAAAATGTTTTATTTGAAAAAATATTGCAATAATTTTATTTAAAAAAAAAAAATATAATTGAACATTTTAAAAGTTTTATTTCGGAGTTTGTTTGAAGCTGCATTGAATCAGATATCTATGCGTGAAGGAGATTTGATTTCGTTTTACTATAACAAGCAACGAATAAACACATGTGCAGATGTTTCCAGAGGTTTTATCAGGTTGTAAGATAAAACGAAAGTTCTATGAATGAATGACTATTTATTTGTTAAATTATTTAATTAATATTATGATATTACAAAGGAAATTTAAATGGCATCGTATTATGTAACTGAGGAGTATTTAACGACTGGAATGGTTGAATAACGGTAACACCTTAGAAGGAGAATTTGAATGCATTGGTGTATCTATTTAAGTTAATACGTTAATTTTACACTAAATAATTTAGTCAAATTAAATTAAAGAATGACCTCAATCATTACCTATTCAAAATGCGGAATGAATATATTTTATTATCACATCTACTAAACTCATGTTCTGAGTATTACAGCGGTTATTATTATTATTATTGTTGTTGGTTATAATTATTATTTATAACATTCATTATTGATTGCAATATCCCTCTCAAAAAGAAACTTCTCTCCTCACCATCACTCATTGTTTTCATTTTTACTATCCTCGCTCCCGTCAACAATCAATCACGTTTCTCTGACAACAAGGACCGCACATAAATAATGAAAGACATTACTAAAATATGATTAATAATATTTTTATATAATAAATAATAATAATATTAATTATAACAAACCCACGACCATGGAGCTGGTCACCTACGTACCGGTTGACATGTTGGCAAATTGTTGTTTTCGTTGTTAAAGCTTGATAATTTAAGTTCTATATTAATTAATGTTAATTGATATATGTGACAATTTTTAACGGGAAGGTTTTTAGAATTAATAACTACAAAGAAAATTATTCAAATCATTTGAATCAAATTAAATCAAGATACCAACGAATTCAAACTACATCGAAATTTGTTGAAAATGAAATTGGCCTAATTTTAAGAAGAAGCAAAGTTACGTGAATATTCAAATTATTAAACATAAGACTTTCTAAATCAATAACTGATCACGATTAGACACAAACTAAAGAAAGCACAACAACGATCGCAAGTTATTTATTTTATAGGCCTCAAAAATGAACACTGATCCAGCAGGGCTTCACAATTTCTTAAAAATTTTTCTCTTTAATATAATCTCGATATTGAAGTGGTCTTAACGTTCTGTTTGAACGTACGTCGCTATAATCAAACTCTGATTTATTACCAGTCTTGCCAGTCAGCGCACCTTTAATATTTACACTTTAAAGTGTTTCTGTCCAACCGCATTTATTCTGAGGAGAACAAACAGAATAAAGTCGAAAGATTTTCTTGTGAGACAAAAACTGAATTGTCCATTTTTACCTGCGCCGAAACGTCTTTACTGGCCAATAAAGTCTCTTGATTCCGCTGACAAATATATTGATATAACCACTGCTGCAATAGTAATTCATGTAAGATCAATTTATTACATAATATGTAAGGTTAACGGTCCAACAACGAACATGAAGTTATCAATACGCTGTTGGACTACTTTTAGAAAGTGTAAAGCGTCATGGAGAAAAGGGAACTCATTACTATTTTAATTTAATTTCTCTTATTAATTTTATTTTTATTGTATTTTTTATTTTTTAAAAATAATTTTGACGCAATTGCCATCTAAAATTAATTTCTCATAAAACGTTCTTCCAAATGATCAGTTATTAATTATGAAATTTTATTTTAAGTTTAATAATTTAGGCATTTCTATCTCATTTTTAATTTTTTTCATTACAATTATGCCATATTCAATTGTTAAATTTACTTTAATTTTGAACTTGTTAACATCTGATTGGACAGTTCAATTTTTCGAATTGTAACCATTCATTTTGTTTTTCCTGTCAGCTGCAATTACTATTAAATATATAAACTAGCACGGGAATGTTAGTGACTGCACTTGGATAACGTAATTTTAATGTTTTTCAATCATGTTTCATTAGACGAATTTACCCATTCCAGAATTGGATGATTTATTTCACTTTGTTTTCTAGTGATATTTGTTTTTATTGAGCGGTTTTAGTGAGCGGTTATAATTGAAGAATGGGTTTGCATTGTTTGGAAGAGCAGTAGTTGCTAGTTGCCTTGCTAGCTGTCATTTGAGATTTGTTAATTTTCTCTTGAATGTAACTATATTTATCTAACTAAACTACAAATTTTTCTAAAGTTTAAATTTGCATGTTTTCGCATTGTTAATGCAGATTAGTAATCCACGAAAATACAGATTTAGCAGTAATCAGCAGTGTTTTTACAAGAAACCTTGTAAGCATTGCAATTACATTAATCAGTCTTAGTTGAGCATCAATTTAGTTGCAAACAACCCATCTTCAATTTAAAGTGACCCCTCTCAGACAATTTTTTTCAAGAAAACTTTTTTGGAGCAATGGAATTGTGAGTTGTTTTTCCTTGCAGTTATGGAAAGAAACACTTGGACATGTTTCGTTATTTCTCTATGTGTGAGCGAGTGCCTTTAGGTGGAGTTGATTTATATAAGGCATAAATTGTCCGTAGTCCATTTTGCTGTATTAAACAAATGATGAAATGATACAATGATATAATGGGTATCTGATTTTAAAATTTTATGGAAAAATCAGTTGGCTATTTGATAACATAATATTAGCGATATAATTTGCTTTTTAAATTATATGCGATATAATATGCCTTCTACAATTAAAAACACTGCAGCCAAGAAATTTAAACTCTTGCTCAAAAAGGATATAGAAAATGATGTATATCAAGTCATAAATAAATGGTAAAGTATTTGATTAAGTGAAAGTTATTCACAGTTAAATAATTTTAGCACAACCTTGGAGAAGGTACTGATCGTGTCCACAGCAGTTTTGACGGTGTCTGATGTGGGTTTAATTACATTCATTGCTTACTTGTTGGAAGGTGAGGCTCATTTAAACGATTAAAGATTTTTTTGTCAATATCTTAGTATCCTTACGCTGTGATATTTTAAACTTTACCTGTAAAAATTCATGTAAAGTTATAATACATCAGCTTTGAAAATGATAGTTAACTCAATTCATTACAAATTTAAAAAGTCAAGAAAAGTCCTGATACTCCTCCTTGCAGTAGCGTGTCTTGCATTTCAGCCGGTTAGGTTTTTGCTTATTACATGAGAGAAGTTAAATTTTGTAGCACTTATTAAGCGCCTCTGGCGCTTTTTATAAAGATCTAAAGAGCAGTAATCATGGTTAAATTATAACTTAAATGATGTCATCGATACATTCACATTCAGTTTCAAACATATACTATCACATGAACCTTTCGGCCGACCCCTGTGTTGATTTTTATGAATACGCCTGTGGACAATTTCTTTATGATGCCGTTATACCCGATGACAGCACCAGCATCAGCACCTTTTCAAGTTTAACCGATGAAGTGGACGACAACGTTAGAGGTCATACCTTATCGAGCAGAACAATATTTTCTCCATGTTTTATGTCAAATTAAAATAATTCCATTTCAAATGTAATTTATTCAGCCATATTGATGGGACCTTATCACGAAGAAACACCAAAGTACGAGATATTTCTTAAAAAGTATTTCAGAACCTGCATGGATGTAGGTTACTATTACATTTTCACGTCTTTCTTAGGCCATGTTGAGATTCACGTCCAATGTCTACAGGCAGTAATTTCTAGATAGCTTTACAATTCACTTAATAATCTTGCCTATGTTAAAATGTTCAAAAATTGTTTCTTCTACCTGAAAGGGGAATTTATTAGGACTATGGTTTCAGGTGCCATCGAAAAGGATGACTTGACACCTTTATTAGACTTGTTAAACAAATACGGTGGTTGGCCTATGATAACAAAATCATGGAATGCTGACTGCTGTGATTTGGGGTCTACTTTGGGCGATTTAACAAGAATTGGATCGAGAGGACTGCTCAGGTTTATTATCGGCATTGATCCCAGCGATTCCACTGTTAAAGTGCCGACTGTAAGTTGGTTATGATTCGTCAAGAAGCCAGTTTTATCTTCTCATTATATGTTTACAAATTAATACAATTTAATAAAGTGACTCTGCTTCAAAATATTCAAGCAGAAATTATTAAAAGGATATATTAAGTAGCAATGAAAACCTAAGCAGGATTTATAAAATAATCATAAAGCAACAAATTTGGTGTAGCTATTCTAGCTATTCTATTGGTATTCAACATATCTTCGGACAAAGGGGTCGGTCGGTTTACTTGGTATTGGTGTACTTCTATGGGATCGACCCACAATTGGAAATGCTCAGATTCCTTACTGATTAGTTCAGGACTAATAATTGACATGCCCACTAAGTTTAGCAAGTTAACCATAATGAATCCAGATTGAAAGTTCTTATAGTTTGTGAAATGTGCAAATATATTTGCGCTTTTAGATAGAACAGGATTCGGTGACATTTCCAAAAGATTACTACCAACGCCATAAAAGTAAGATGATCGATGCCCTGAGTGATTACATTAGAGACGTCGCAAAACTCCTTTCCAAGAACTCCGTCAGGTCCTACACACTCGAAGATGACGTGAGAACCATGATCGATTTTGAGAAAGCTCTGGCTGAGGTTGTTTTGCAGATGTTAATAGAAGCATGTAGTTAGATTTCCATAATTATTTAAACTTAGAACTAAATTATTTTTGAACTTTGTCCTCAACTACCAGTTAATATTTTAATGATTGAATTTAATTTGCTTTTTTTAAGGTAGTTTTTAAATTCATGTTATGTTGTGCTAAATTATGTGAAACGATTATTAATTAAGAGATATAATGTAATCATTAATCCAATAATGAAATTGAATTGTTGGATTATTCAGATAATCATACCGCCTCAAAAAAGAATCCGTCAAATCCAAACTAATGACACTGCAGAATACCTTAACGCGACCTTTGCAAAGGTGAAGGATTTCTGGAAAATAATTTTTAATTAATAATATTTAAAATATTAATTGTTAATTAATATATATTCTGATAATTATTCGAGAGGATTTGAATCTACAGTGCGCTTCATAATTTGTGTAAGTTGTGTGGTACTATAAGATGATACTAAAAGAAATGTAGGATCAAAAGCCTCATGTAAGTAAAATAGTGTTTTAATTCACATTGATTTTCTTCTTTTTTTAAATAATAAATAAATAAATTATTTTTTTACATTTTTGTATTTCTATGTTTTCATTTATTCCACCGATAGATTTTAGATTTTGAACTTTTCTACGCAAAATTGTTCCAACCTTATAATGTCAAGGATGTCAAGCTCTTGGGTATAAGTGATGTGCCCTACTTTAACAGGTTGGCAACAGTTATAAAAGAGACTCCCAAGAGGTAGGTAGTGTTTGTGAATGTCTCCGAATGAGTCGCAATTGCATTTGTGATTTTGAATTTGATTTGCAGGACTGTATTCAATTATTTGCTGTGGAGGATGATCGCAACCCTTTCAGCTGCAATGCCGCATAACTTTCGAGATCTCGAAGCTAAATTTCTCTCGGTTAGTCATTAAAGATTATTGTCCGAATGATGTGTAAGAATTATATTTTAAATTTTTTGCTCGTAAAATAACATCATAAATGACTAGAATTCAATTGACGGGATTTTATTATTAGTGTCAAATTGCAGAACGCTATTGATCCCTCAGGTTTCGAAGGGCATCGCCGAAACACCAGCACGTTGGGTGACTTGCGTCAACCAAGTGAAAACGAGTTTGTTTTTGCCTATGGGGGCTTTGTATGTCAAACACCACTTCAACCAGAGATCCAAGAACAAGGTTTCACTGTTCATGTTTCACTTTCAGAATATGTTATTTACATTTATACGATTTGGATATTTCGACAAGGGAAAGGTACTTCATTAAGTCTTATATTCGCTTTGTTCTGTTTGTTAAACCACTCAGGTACTGGAATTAATTAAAGAATTGGTAGGATCCCTGCGCACTCTAATTATTGATGCTCATTGGCTTCGCGGGGAGTCGAAATCTCATGCACTTGATAAAGTATTGTTACTTTTTACTTTCGGAATTAACTTCTCAACTTATTATGTAATATGTTGTATTATGTCATCATCATCATCATTACTATTGTTATTATTGTTATTATTATTGCAATAAGCTGGGGGTGTTCAAACTGGCTCAATCTCCAGTTGGTTTATTAAGTAATTTCATTTCACATGGAGCTGGTATTACCTGCCGATACCGCGATCCAGTAATATTCCAGTTAATAGTTACAATATAACAATACAATAGGCGCCTCTGACGCTATGCAAATGGCGCATTATAAATTAACTATTATTATTATTATTATTATTATTATTAATACCTCGAATGACTGTTCATTGAATAAACTGATTATCCGGGTTGAGTATTTCTATGGATCTGGGATGCTGCTTGGGATTTTTGATAGCACATGGAATGGTACAGCTTCTCTTGTTTGTCATCCCCGTGGCCGTAGAAATACGCTAAACACAACAGCAAATGAATGTATACCTATCGCTTGGGTTACAACATTAAGAACATTATTTGTGTAGCGCAAATTCTCCTAAATTAATTCTTCGAGAAGGTAAGTTTTCAGTTTTTCAAGGCTCTTTAACTTAATTTTCAGCTCGATTCACTTCGAAACATTATCGGTTATCCTGATTATTACGACCTTGAAGATCCCTTCCAGGATATGTTCGAAAAAGTGGGAAGAGAATGATTGCGAATTAACCTCGATTATCTTTTTGTTTATTAGAGAAAATATTCTCTATTATTGCCTGCATTGTTATAATTTACAACTAAAGAATTTAAAAGATTTCACGAAATTTCACACTTTCACAGGTAAAAGTAGAATTCGAAAACTTCTTAGATTTGATTATTCTTGCCGAAGAGATGAAATTGAAGTACAAAATCATTAAACTGAAGGAAGCTTTGGATTACCAAAAGTACGTTGTCGTTGATTCTTTGCTTCAGATGA
>MPNW01001089.1:11785-23010 GCA_011800805.1 Hirudo medicinalis
GGAGGATGGGCCAGCTGGCCAGACGAGCAGCTAGACATTATAATATTATTAGAATGACTGGCTTTGAAAACAAGTAGCTCAGAAACCGGCAAAATTTCAGACGCAATTCGAACTTAAATTAAACAGTTCAAGTTCAGCCCGTATGTTTTATCTCTTAAAGGACGCAAAATTTAGCTCCAAAATCAGAGTAAAACGTACATAACAAAGCGAAACACCACAGAGAGGCAGCCACGCAACCGGCGCCTAACTACATAGGGTCACATAATAATAGTCCCATAAGATGTGACAATTGGATGTATGTTTTTTCCACATCTAGTCCAGAGGCAGTGCTTTGACCATCTTCAACCAAGAATTTAAACTCCATCGGTATTAATGTTACCATTCTGTTCTAAAATGCTAGAATTTGGGTCGGGGCAAAAGATAAGATAAGACCAAATATATCCTAATATTGGTAGAATTGAAATTTTGAACTTTTAAATAAAGGCAACCTATCAATAGTAACTTGCAATTCCACAAGACATGATCCATCTTTCAAATATTTCTGACGATAATTTATCACAAACTTCTCTATTCCAAAATGGTAATACAGCCCTTCGTCGCATTTTTTTAATACGATTAAAGATGTGATGTAATTAACAATTGAACAATTTTTACAGATTTTACTTGTTTTATTTTCTGCAATTTTAACATTTCTATTATTATTGATAATTTGATTTAATCCAACGCCATTAATAACGGAGTCCCAAAACCACTTTAAAACGTTTGTTGAATCAATTTAAATTCGCCACTTCTGCATGGAATGGATTTTTCCACTAAAAAATTATCGAAGACTGCGAAATAATAATTGAAATTAGGATAACCAATCTCTACCATAAGAATGCCCATAAAATAATGCTAAACTTAGATTCAATATACTTTCTTTAAAAACATTTGTTTATCTTAAGAATGAAAACATTAGCACATGCTTACTGGTTATTCAAAATTACATTTACAATGCGATCAAGTCGAGGAAAATTAAAACTTGAAATTGCTGACAATGCTACAATGTTATTCGTTGATATTGACTCAAAAAATCTACTCAGGTAATAAAATGTTCGTTTATTTTTCAAGGCGAACCGTCAAATCCCTCTGAATCATTAGCAGAAAGTTCAAGTGAGATATTGATAAATTTTTTAATTTTTTGAAAATGTTATTTGATTAATCGCCCTACTTATTTAATAGGATTATATTTGCAATACAAATTTTTTATGCAGTTTATGAATATAATTAATGGTATTCATGGAGGCAATTCTTAAAATACCTTCTTTTCATCTGCATAAAAAGCTTATTATATTCGATTTTACATGTATGTGTATATGTATGTATGTATGTGTGGTATACCATGCACCCCTCCCCCCTCTGCATGTTGTAGTCGTAAGCGTGTTATACAAAATTAAATTTAACGATTTTGACTTGCGATCAGCAAATATTACAAATTCTATTGATAGCAAATAGTTTTATAGATTTTTTTGTGAGAACCAGTTTCTTTATTAAATTTTATGATTGGTTGAGCCCCGGCAATATTCAAGCTTCATATAAAGTACTTCAGTTACGGTTTGTAGATGAGAAATCACCTCTAAATTATTCAACTAGCTAATTTCCACATTTGGAAAATTTATATTTTTGATATATTAATAGATAAACACTAGAGTGCTAGTGAAACATGTGGTAAAAATTAAAATACAACATTTTTGTGTTTTCATCCCACCCTCGAAAGCTTTTTAGGCATGTACGTCTATTTCCATAAATGACACGTTTTAAAATCCTTGGCCTACAGACCTTAGAGCACCAGAGACTGATTTTTGACCTCTGCTTGTGCTACAAAATTCTACTTGAGTACCTGAAGACAAACCTTCTCTAGGTTCTAATCAATAAACTTGACCGCTCTAAATTCTTAACTGTTACCAACTGATTCTCCTCTTCCTTAATTATTCCTATCTTATTTAAGTTCCATAATTATTCTATTTTACTTTATCTTTTTGAATTTTTGTGTCTTCCCGATTGTTACGATTTTGTTTTGACTGTTCTGATTTGTCTGTTTCTTTGTCCTCACAGGCCGTTATTTNTATCTTTTTGAATTTTTGTGTCTTCCCGATTGTTACGATTTTGTTTTGACTGTTCTGATTTGTCTGTTTCTTTGTCCTCACAGGCCGTTATTTTACTTCACTTCCATATTCTTCCATTTTATTTTATTCGATGTAATTTTCGAACTAATTTGTTTTTCTTCTGTTTTATTTTTTTATTTTTTCCTATTAGTTGGTGTTTTCACTGTTCCTCGTGTAAGTGGCAAGGCATTGCTTGCCCTTCGGTTTGGTTATTCGAATAAATAAATTATCAGATGATTCCATTGTTCTCAAAGCGAGAATATCGAAGGCCATTGGCACCTCATCCATATCAATGACGTCATTGTGATTAACATTTCTTTGGCTAATTTTCGCCAAGACGAAATTTCGTTTTGAATTATCGATCGCCAGGATCTTTGACCCAAGGTGGCAAAGAAAATTTTACTTTAACGTTTAACTGTGAAATCGGCATAAACAGCTTGAAGCCGCGGGAGTTTTCTATTTTCTTTTATTCTTTTCCTTTTCTGTTGGTATGAAGATGACTTCGGCTTGTTTCTATTCATCGTTTATTGTGCTTTACCACGCTTTTCGATGAACGCATGGAGTACTTCACAGCTTTAGGATATCGTTTGTAAACTAGATTGGGAAATCCGTTGACGCAGATAGGTTTCTAGCCTTCCTCACGATTCTCTTGATTTCGTCATGCGATGGAGCTGCCATGTTGAAGGAACTGGTCGGCAGTGGGACCGCCGTGATATCCATCCTCTCCTGCAGTGGTATGCTACGAAGAGTATCACTATATGTTTGGAGATGCTTCTCCAAATCCGGTCTAGGGGGATCGAACAACGATCTTCCATATTTCCTTAAGGATTCTTGAAGAATCTAGCTCTTGCTCGGCGTTTCTGGTATTTTTTTTCGGTCTGGACCTCTGAGCGAGCCGAATTTTGGCTGCCCGTTCCTTGACCTCCATCCACAAGACTGAGATACCCTATTTTTGGTCATCTACCGCCTCTTTCCACAGACGACGATTTGCTGAAGCTTCCTCTGTCTTCTGATCTGGCACTTCTTTGTTTCGTCAGGACATTGGGTTATTTTTGATCCAAACTTCTCTAGAGAGGTCTTGAAGATGAAGTCTGTAAAGGCCCTCATTGAACATTCCTTTTTTACGAGCCTTTTCAACTCCTGTCCTAACTTTGATCTAACTCGTGCCATGCCATCTTTTCTCTGCTCGTTGGGAATTTGATCCTTGGTGGACTGGAGTCTGGGTATGAAATAGAAACACAAGTGGGACTGTGGCTAGCATCCATTCAGGTGCTATCCACATTCGAGGTCAGATGATGTACAAACTTAACTAATATAATTGTATTCTGTGTTGCACCTTCTCGTCTAAGAATAAGAAAGCTAAGATGGCTAATAATAGGAGAGGACCCTTTAAAATGCCAAATCCTCAAGCAGCGCGCGAATAAAATGTAGGGTCTCACACCGAAAAGGTTTGATGACATAATTGTATTTTATGCTATGCCTCCTACCCTTTTTGGAAAAATAAGATTGAAAAATAACTTGAAATTTTGAAGTACATTTCAAGACACCAGTGGCAGCCCATTTCGCCGCGTTCGGCAAGGTAACTATAGCGAAAAGCGAATGTAGATTTTATTTTATACTAGTTTGTAGTTAGGAACTAGTCATTTATATCTAAAACTAAACAATTTTAATTGTGGCTCGATCCCGAAGGTATTACAGTACTTGGACATTCCGTATTAAGAGGCAAGCCGGTTCTTCCATAAATAAGTTTAATTCGCTGGAGTATCTAGTGGTGTTAGAAATTGGTAGCAAGTTTTAAATCAGAACTTTATGGGTGATTAGCAATAACTGAGACTAATACTTAAGCGTGCAAAACGTAGGCAAAGACGAGTAAAACTATTCTTGCCTCAAGTCGAGATAAAGATAGGGTTTGACTCATCTCGTCTAACTTAATATTCCCAGTGCATCCTAACTGATCATATATTAGATCTTTTAGATTTTTAGGCATTCCCGGCTCCAGACACACATTGCAAGGCCCATAATAATAAGAACAAAATTTATTGATTCACATCCCGATTAGTCTGAAAATGTCATAGCCAAATTAAAACCAGCCACATTAATCCTATCACCAGAAACTTAGTTTTCCTTTGAAACTTACTCCTTTTTTTATATAAAATTGACAAATCAGCCTTTAAAGAAAACACAAAAACTACGAAAGGTTCCAGATTCCTAAAATCAGGCTTCAAGTCACCGATAACTACCATAGAAAACATCGCCTCGAACTACACCTGGAATAGGTTTGGAGAAAGGGATAAAATTGAGCCCCAATTGCAAGCAGGAATCTGGAAAAAAACGAAAAGATTAGCAAGAATATATGGCAAATATTTTGCGATTGGAGCCCTCATGGGGTCTATAGGAGCAATGGCTCCCTACTGTGAGTACATACAGTTTCGTTTAATAAATTATTTCTATATGAAATGTATCTTCTAGAAATGAACTAAAAATATAAAAGAAAATACTTTTTCATACAGGGACATATTGTCCAACTCGAGAGCCAACAAAAATTAGCAAAAAGTAAAAACTGAAAACAACACCAGAAGTTCGACTATGGAACTGTTATTATTCAAATATTGAAACTCAATAAGTAACCACATTTTGATGTCACTGTCATATCAAAAATAACTGCTTAAATAAACATTTATTGGTCAGTGTTATCACTAAAACTGTAGTCTTTCAGAAATTTAAATAAATATTTGATTTTTAGAAACTTTCCAATATGAAACAATATGTGAAGTCTGTGCAGTATCGGTTACATAATCTCTACATAATCGGTTAGTACATCCTTCAAGAAGAGAGTTGACACAAAGTCAACTAAACAATTTCTCACGGATAAGAAAAAAACCTTTCAGTGATTGTACATCCTTCGATTTTTGCTGAGCTACCTGAGCTTCTAATAACACTGTGAAACATAAATTTTGTTAGTAATTGAAGATTCTACAACCTGAAAGTCAAGCAACCATTTTAGTTCATCCACCCATCCACCCGTCAATTCATCAATCAATTAAAACCAATATTATTTATTCATTCATTCATTCATTTCTTGAGGTCATCTCATGCACACGAAAAAACATAAACCAAAATTCGAGTTCGTACACAAAAAAGAACTACGATGAAACTCAAAGGCCATCCGAAGGGAACGCTGTTCCCGCTAATTGGGCCACCCATGCAGAACTTGTTATATTACTTAAAAAATAAAAAAGTTTGAAAGTTGAGACTGAGGTGGATGACTTAATTCCAATCGGTACATTATGATGCAAATTCGCAACTTTTAGGCAATATAACAAAATTCACTACTTAAAAGCTATAGGAGTGCCCATTCTGAATTTTGGAATATATATTCTTTATAATGTTCTGAATACATAAAAAAAAATAAATCAATAAATAATTTTTTTTAAGAACTTACCTCAAGCGTTTTGTTTTGACGTGGAAAGCCCAAAGTTTAAAGTAGCCATCAAAGAACGCAGGCAACATGTTATGGGAATATTTGTATAAAAACAAGCCTATTTGAAATATATTTAGTTGGTAAATATTAAGAATTTTGTTGCTAATAAACAAGGACCGTGTTGACGATAAACGATGAAGATGAAAAAGGTGACGTAGTGATCTTTTTTGAACGTAATAATTTTAAACGAGACGGGTAATTGGACGCCCAAGCAATGTCACAATATAAGTATGGATGGATGAAAAAATTAGAGACCGGCCGAATTTCGGCTTCGGTTTCTCAGCCGAAAGATGCCATATGACCATTTTCGTCGTAGTCCCGTTTTTGACCGATACAGAAAAATTAACTTTTTGGTTTATTTTCGGTTTAAGAACGTCTTCTGTAGAAAGATGACGATTCGATAACTGGGAAGGCAAAAACAATTAAGGAACCTCAGAGCAGAACCTCGGTTTGCCATCATGACTGGAAACATCAACACTGAAAACCCATATGAAACTGAACAAATCAGCTACAAACTCTAAACAATTGATCCTTTGACGAGGCCTCAAAGTTTTTTTTGAGTTCTTTCCCGACTTCTTTTGCCGTTTCTTTATCCATGATTTTTTTTACACGTTTCATCAGTCAGTGCATTTGTAATCATCGACTTGGGGTAGCTGTTAGCTTTACGAAACAGATCAGTCTTCTCTTTGAACTGTCTTCTTTCTTCATTTGAAGAGCCTTCAGCTAACTCTGACTTTATTAACTTGCCATCGATGACTTCTAAAACTCCTTCATGATAATCGAGAAAGCCATGAATCTTTAGACTCCAGTTCGGCCGGTCTCTTAGAGCGCTTAAAGACTTAATATGCAATTTACCTAACTCCATTAAGCAAATTAACAAAAGCCACCTGGGCCCATAACTTATTAATAGTTTTTGGAGTTTTGTTTGTCAGATTGCAAAAGTCTTTCTTCAAAAACTCGAGAAGAAATCGAAATCATGCGAGCGAGAACTTTATAACCAAAAGACGCCAAAACAACCAAAGACATTATCCCTATTAAAAATAAATAAATATTCTTAACACATTTAAGCTCATACGATACTCGAGAGTGTAGATCAACGTAACTAAATCATAAAATAATCAAAAATCTATTAAAAGAGTGAAATTTTAAGTGTTTCGCAACCATTGTCCCCCATATTTTGTAGCTATTTATTTACTTTTTCTTGTTTATTTACTAAAAGCCGGCTAAAAGCTTGTTTGTTTACAAAGAAGTCATGGCACCTTAAAGTTCTGGTTGCTACAAAAACTTTCACAAATAACGACAATTGCATATCGGAGATCGTGAAATGCAAGACGTCACATATTTATCATTCCCTTTTAAACTGGATTGCTTGTCGTTTAACATGTACCTTCAATAAATTCTATTTCACAATTAGTAAAATATATTTTTTTTAAATTAAAATTTTTCAAATAATGAAGCGTTTTTAAAGTAATATCTTTGACTGAGCATTTTTTTTATTTTGACTTGATAACTGATCTATTATTACCTCTCCTGCTAACTCCTACACAACGAAGATAATGTGCTCTAATGCAGAATGCGAGGTAGCTAATGAAGAGCAAGTCTATAACTTTGTTGTAACTCGCAATTAATCGATTATACCAAGACGTAACGGTAACAGACAAGTAACGGACAGCCACTTTATTCACCAAGTATCCACGCTACCTAGCACACGACTACGACTAGAACGAACAAAGGGAAAGTTGCCGCTTCTAGCTCCTACACTAGCATGGCTAGTTCGGTGCGCATGTCACCCACAACACCTCCCCTCCTAAACGATGAGGTACTTCTTTCTCTGAGAATCCATCTCCAGCCTTCTTGCAGGTCTTGGCACTTGTGGTTCTGGACTGACATGTACTTCTCCGGGTTTTGACATGTCAGGTGGCTCCTGGCTATTTGCTTTCTCAGATGCTGCCTGAGGTGTCTCACTCGGTGGAAGAGATGGGAGATCAAATGTGTCGCACATTATCATGAGTGCATCATCTGTATCTCGCTTCCTCAGCTGATTCGCGTGACGATATTGCATCCTGCCATTGACTTCTACTTCTTAGACGTGTCTTCCCAGTCGCCCTTTGACCTTACCTGGCACCCACCTTGGATGATTAGGATCACTGTATTCTCTGGCAAAGACTGCATCTTCTTCAGCAAATTCCCTTCGCCTTCGTCCAGATTTCACGTCCTCTATCTCCTGGTTGTTTCTACGGAGATGAGTTCCTGGTTTCTTGAGCTGGAGGTCACATGTGGAGTTCTCAATATTCTTCCCAGGAATTTCTCTACGGGCGTCTACAATCCTGACAAAGACGGGCAAGGCGTGGTTCTGTAAGTCACCAGGAATGTCTGAAGCGCATCTGATGATCTGATGATCTTCTTCGGTCATCCTCCGAATATCCTCCTTTGTGACTGGCAAGTGTCGGATGATATCGCCTTAGACTGCCGTGACATCTTGTTCAATCTTAGCGATGACAATGTCTTCATCCTCAGGAAGTTTCTTTTGAGCGATGAGACGGAATAGTGCATCAGCTTGACCAAAGTGGACAGATCACCTGAACTCCACGACAAAGTCATATGCGAGCAGGACGAGTTCCCATCTTTGGAGCCGATTTGCTGAGTGAGCAGATATACCAAGTCTTGAACTAAAAATTGATAAAAGCGGCTTGAGATCAGTCAGCAACAGAAAGCGTATGCCATAGATGTAATGGTGAAATTTCCTCACCCCAAACACTAGAGCTTCTTTCTTAATCTGTCCGTAGTCCTTCTCGGCCTTGATGAGAGATCTAGAAAAATGTGCTGGCATGTGCAATTGCCATCTCCGTGCCGTGCCATTTGACTCCTTAGGGTAGTCTCTGATACTGGAACAGGCCTTTGTGAGTGTTGATTGTCGCCAGTTCCTTCGAGTTGTCTTCGACTTCCATCTGCAGGTACGCATCAGCAATCGATTTGAGTGAATCATTGCGCCTTGGTTCAGACGATGTAAGATTTCATCGGGTGTCGGCAGAGGATGTCAGTGCATCTCTAATCTTCGTTGAGTCAGTCTAAAAATATGCGCAGATCCTGATTGATCGGTTCATCTTTGCAACTACCACAATAGGCTATACTAGCCCAATTACTGTAGTCCACTTTCTTCAGAACTCCTTGTTGCACCAGACGTTCCAGCTCTGCATTCACTGCTTCTTCCTGAGAAAATGGAATCTTACTCTGTCGGCAGAAGATTGGACGTGTGCCCTGCTTGACTAACAGCAGCGCCTTCTTCTTGCATTTCCCCAACTCTTCTCTGAAGACATCTGGAAACCTTCCAGCCAAAACCTTGGCAAGGTTTCTCCCTTTTTCCACAAAAGGCATGCCCTACTTGTCGTCCATAGGGTATTAATTTGGTTATTGACGGAAAGAATATTTTAATTATTTCATTAATTTCATTTAAATAATTAAAATAATGGCGAATCAATAAACATTTGCTTGAAAGAGGATAAGTTCGGTTGCAGGAATATGGTGGCTGGATGTTTTGAATAAATATTATGACATAAACTTGTGGTAGAGTGAAGTTAATTTTCTGAGTTTTAAGTAATATTAATTTTTTGAAGACGGGATCTGTCTTCTTTCCTTCCCTCTATCGGGTATCTGTCTTATTTGCTCGATCAACGAGGGAGACAAAAAGAACAAGTCGTGAAATAATAAAATACAATTATATTTAATATAAGAAAAGCTTATACAGTCAATTTAAAAACAAGCTAATCGCACACCATGCCTATCATACAAATCTTCACAACCAGACATACTCGCGCCTCACAACTCGTCTGCTTTCAGGTGTTGATTCGGAGTACATTTTCAAATACGGAGTTTTGAGATTAAAATCTCCTTCCTCCTTGAGGCACATTGGAACTTGTCTATACGAGTTTCTCCATGGTCTTGCAGTGTTGGCTTCATGGGTCATCGACTTATCTGGTTTGCCACTGTTGGATGATGTTGCGGGCCACAGAACTTTTGACATCCTTGATAGACGATGGTATCCAGCGGTCTATCTGTTCCCTGCTTTTGCTAATGCATCAGCTTTCTCATTGCCAGAGATTCCAACGTGGGCAGGGACCCAGACGAGTGTGACTTTTCTGCCGCTTTCTAGTATTTCTGAAATTATATTAAGAGTTTTTAATATCTCAGTCAATGTGACTGCAATTCTTTAGTGCCTCTAGGGCGCTAAGGGAATCTCTGGTAGGAGTCCTTCAAGTGAACCAGACAGTCCTCAGGGCTGCTAGTTTGATGGAACTTATGCAGCTATGACTTGATGTCCTTATGTTCACGTTTTTCTACGGGAAGTATATCCCGATTCCTACCTTGTTGTCCGTAGTCTTCGATGAGTCCGTGTAACAAAGGAGACTTTCTTGAAGATCCTCTATCATCTCTCTTGCTACCAACATCCTCAGAGTGTTGTCAGCTGCGGAAGGAGAGATTCGAGGTGTCGATCACCGGTTTCCTCAGTCTTCAAGGAGGAATTGTGGGAGTTTCCTCTTCGATATCTCCTAGGAGATAGCCGGGAAGAGGGACTCGACTTTCTCGTATGGGGTGGTCTCGCGTTTCCTTATTTTGAAGTGGAGCTTAGCTTGAGACTTCCTGCCATCTGAAATGAAATATTTAGTTTTAGCAGATTCATTTTTAATGGCGATATACCTGAGGGCGTGGTTTGCCATGAGCTTCTCACGACGCAGGGACGAGGCACAAGATTTCCCTTCATACAACCACAACAGATCTTCAGCGCTTGATACTGAAGCTTGTCATATGTATCTATGATCTGTTTGAACCAGGTCTACAACCTCACACCCATAGTCAAGGACGGAACGGATGGTGGCTCTGTAGACTTGTAGCAGATTGGACTTGCTTGCACCCCAAGAGCTTCCCGATATAGCTGTCATTGCTTTTATTCGTTTCATGTAACGTGTCTTGACCAACTTAGTCATGCTCCGAATCACAAGAAATCGTCCTTTTTTGCGCGATTAAATTGAAACTCATTTGAATGTCATTTAAATAAAATTGTCATTAATTGTGCATCATTTAGAATAACTTTTGGATGCTACGAAACTGTCTACAAATTACGACTTTTGCATCTCGAAGATCACGAAATTCAAGACGTCACTTATTTCTCAATCCCTTTTACCCTGGACTGTTTCATGTGCACCATAAAGGTGGCCTTTACAAGATGAAAAATTTTTTTTTTAAATACTAGGTCTGACCCTCTCAAATGGTTCCATTTCATAAAAGAAAGATATGTGCAAAGTTTGATTAAAAATACTGATATTTGGAGGTCGCTCAATGCCGTCAAAATTCTCATACGAGAATATGGTGTCCGTGACCTAAGTCGATCCACTATAAAGCTGTGTTTAATAAAATATTATACATTTAAACCCGTCTTTGTTCTTTCGCTAAATTTGATTTTCTCAGGAAACTAAAACTTCGTTGATCTCGAAATATTGTCCAATCCTGGTCACATTTGGCCTGAATTTTTTTTTATATGTTGGAACTCATTTGGGGGATCAAACGATAAAATTTCAAAACTTCGGAAATAAGGGCCATCTTTT
>MPNW01001089.1:34923-48766 GCA_011800805.1 Hirudo medicinalis
CTGCTGCAAGATTGAGCAGAAGCCAGAGGAAGAAGGAAGACACCTAGCCAAAGTTTTGGCTGGAGAGTTTCCAGATGTCTTCAGAGAGGAGTTGGGGAAATGCAAGACGAAGGCGCAGCTGTTGGTCGATTGTTGTAGTTGCTAAGAAGAACGGATCAGTCAGGATCTGCGCTGATTTCAAGACAGGACTCAACGAAGCACTAGAGATGCACCGGCATCCTCTGCCAACACCCGACGAAATCTTTGCTCGTCTGAACCAAGGCGCATGGTTCACCCAGATCGACTTTGCTGATGCATACCTGCAGATGGAAGTAAAACCTTAAAATCTCTGCTTACAGACGAACATTTGGCAGCATCATTGCGCATTGCGACTTCTACAGTTGGAGCAGACATAGACTACTTGTGCAAACAAAAGCAGTGCCAGATTTCACATTAAACTGATCATAAGCATAAACTTATTAGACTCTCTTCTAGCTTAAATGTAGCATAAATAGGTATTTTGTGTTTTATTGTTTTTTTTTGTTGTTGTGAAATTGTTAATCCGGCCCGCGACTAGTCTAAAATTTGTACACTTGGCCCTCCGGTCAAAACGGTTGGACACCCCTGCGTTAGATCGTGTACTACAATTATAACAGGAGCGTAACTAATTCTGATCTCCTCCCGCTTTGAAGGGTAATACATATTTCATACAAGGAAGGTGGGGTATAATGCCCAAGTGTTTGCCAGCAAAGTCGGTGCGATAGGGCTTGTTGGCAGGTCCACTTACGCCCTCTCCAGAAAAATGGGCCTGACCAAAAGACAAATAAAAAAACATTATATGTCAAAACTGTCTGAGGCTGCAAAGAGGCAGAGTCAGCATCATGCTGGATGTGGTCGACGAAAAACAAAATAAGCCTCCGAAGACTCATGCCAGCTGGCTTGAAAGCAGAAGTGCAGCTGATGAAACCTCGGACAGCGAAACCCTCGCATATTTTTTCGTGAGTTTACTTAACAACTTTCAAAGCACTGGGAAAATGTCGGAAAAGGTTGTTCTGTCGGAAAGATTTCTTTCGAGAAAGTCGTGCTGACAGAAAATGAAACAAGCTGACAGGGACATCCGGCTGAGCGGCCCAGTCGCTGAGAGCTTAAGAACTCGCGGTCAAAACATTCATCGAAGGAAACGGAAGGCTCCATCAAGAGTTTTGAGATTTTATGTATTGATGATGAATAAAAGCTACCATAATCTACCAAATTGTTTACATAAAATACGGTTGCATTCCAGGTATAAACTAGGGATGTTGTTTTCATATCTATGTATCACATACATCTAGACCGGATTTTTAAAATGTAATTTCATTTTTGATATATATTTATTCAATCGGGAGGCAGAAGCTAGCAACGATTTAAAAGTCACAAATTCAAGAGAAGCCACTTTGAAGAAAAATGAAGTCATCTTTGAAGCAAATACAAAATCACCTCCGGCTCTGAAAGTCTCCAGATTCATCCCAACTAAACGTTTCCGCACTGGTTTCAGTGGAAAACTCTCCTCACAAAAGCACACTCGATTCGTATTTGAAGAACTGAGTTTGTTAAATGTCACTGGAAACAATGAATCGATAATTCCCGGAGGTGATGGATCGTTTGGCCGTTTCATTAAATCAATTAATTATCATCGAAAATATATACTACTTGGGATAACTCTAATTTTTATTTGCATCATGGTTCCATATTGTAAGTTTCTTATTTAAACACTTGGTATTTAAGAATTTAAAAAATTAGCAAACATTAATTATAGGGATGGTCTGTGAAAAACGTTCCGAGAGTGAATTTTAATGGCCCTGGTATTGCATTTCAAGAAGACAGGCATCGAAACATTGCAACATCATCTGACAATATTTAACATTTGGGTTCAAATTCATATTTTTAACTCCAAATCGATTAATTTGTTAGCTTAATAGTAAATGCAACAACAATTTCTTAGAAATACCGGCTCTAACAAACTTAAGAATTTTAATAATATTTTACCGGATAAGGGGTCGTCCATTAATTAAGTTAACAAATTTGAGGTAATTTTTGACCCCTCCCCTTCCCCTTGTCAACAACTGTCAAACTTTTAAATATGCTTTCAAATTTATGTCAAAAAACTGACAACCCCCTCCCCCCAAAAAAATTGTTTTTTACAATTTTAATTTGTACCTTGTAACACTTTGAATTTGCGACAATTTTGCTTTGAATATAAATAAAATAATTGTTAAACTGAATATTATTGTAAATTTTTTAATGTCAGCTTCTATCATCTTCACATGGGAAAGTCAAATGTTCCTCTATTGTAACAATAGGCATAGTATCAGATTCACCATTTCCAACATTTTGTTAAAATTTAGACTTTTTAATCATAAAAGATAAAACTGTTGACATCAATTAATCTTAAACTCTCCCTCCCTCTCGTAACAATTGTCAAACTTTTTCGAACCCCTACTGTAATGTCATTATTTCTGTTACAGATTGTCACAATAATCACCTTTAATAATATTTTGCAATATTAATTGAAATAATAATGCAATTGATAATGCAATTAATATTAATGTAAACACATTATTTAAATAATTGTTCTGTTCCTTTCACGAAATTTCCCACAAAGAAATTAAATTATGGTTGGTTAAAGTTAAACATATGTTTTTCGTTTGTCATTCTTTCATTGTTTACATGACAAATAAGCCTTACTTTTAATTTTGAATTAACATTTTTGTGACGTGTTCAAACACTGTCTTCAAGCAATGGAAAGACGGTTGTTTAATTTTTATGTCTTCGAAATATTTAGCCTGGTTTGTGTTACCACTTAGCAAGCAAAAAACAACTTTCAGATTATTTCAGTTGTGAAAGATTTTAACAAACTTTCTATTTCAAAATAGCATCATGTCGTGGATTGTTTTATGTACTTTAATTTTCTCAATAAATCTCACGTACGGTAAGCCAGTTTTGTTTTAAATGTGTTAGATTTCCAAAGAAATGCATTTGCTGAATTAGTAGGTAGAATAGACGACATATTTAACTGGCGGCACGCAGGCCAGATCCAGCCCACCAAAGGGTGCTAAATGACAAATAGCTAACTAGGACGAGAGCAAAAATGCAATCTTTCACATTAAATAAAATATGCACCTGGGGTATAATAGGGCTGTTAATAACGAAGCATTGGTATCGCGGCGATACTGTCGCTACTTTTTACCGCCATTATCGACATGAGTATCGCGGTATTTTTGCAGCTAGCGATACTCGATACCAATACATTTTTTCGAACATTGACCAAAGATGGAATTAAGTTTGATAAACTATGCGATGAACTTAAAGTCACTCGTCACTATATTCAGATTCGATGGAACTATTTAAAATAGGACTATCGAAATTTGGATATTGAATTAAAAAGGAGTGGTTTATCACACATACATTAATTAGTCTACTTAATGCACTACAAATTATTGTTATGTTTGTTAATGTAAAGACTTGCAGTTTGCAAATATTTAATTATTATTTTTATTTATTTAATAACTACACTTTCGATTCCCGGCCGTCTTATAGTTAAATGTGTACTTTCTGTTATGTGTTGCCAAATATCTGCTAAATTAAGTAATGAAATATAAAAGCAGTTTGTAACTAACTGTCGATATGATGGACATGTCATACTCATAAATGACAACCACCGATTTCAAAATGATCTGGCCCTCGGTCACCAGGCACAATGTGTCCCTTCATAAAATGCGGTCGAATACTCTCGAGTATATTTAGAATCAGGTTGCTGAAGAGATGGGTAAACGTCTAGCCAATACGATTATTATCCAATACGCTATTAAAATGTAGAGGCTTGAGAGGGCTCTATTTACACCTACATTGATATCTCATCGTATTGATAACAATGTTGACAACTCATCAGCTAAAACATCAATTTCAGCCTTCGACAACGATGGCCTTCAATTATCCGTTATTTACGACGAATCGGTGTGCACATCGGACGATATCTGCGATGAACTTCGGAAAGAAATAGATTCGACGAAGGATGCCATTGCGTTCCTTAGCAAAGATTCACGCCACTACATCAGCGTTATCAGTTCAGGATTGTATGCGAGGCACGTTGTCAGGGTGTTCGAGTTAGCAGAGCAACTGTTTGCATCTCCAACAACTGCATTAATTTATCTAAGTTTATCAAATTTGGGAACATAATTTTATTAATAACAACAGAAATAATTAATTTTAAGATGTCAATAGAATATATAAATCACGATATGTTTCGAACAATTTTCCAACAATAGTTTGAACCTTTTTCATTGATTTTTGAGACATTTCTGGGGGTAAGCGAAGTAATAAGTTAATTATTAATTGTATAATAATATAAAATGGTCGCATAAATTAAGATATCATACAAAATAATACAAATTGTGGACGTTGTTTAATTAGGTTGGATGAAGTTGCGACGAAAAGAGAATGGATGATCGTAGGTTTTCAGGGTCAACAACAAACCATCTTTCATGCGCTGTAAAACCCTTACTTTTAAGCACTAATTTTAACAACTCTTATCGACACTGAGTCTACAGATGCAATTTAAAATTTTTATTCCAAGTGAAGACTACAACAAATGTCTCGATGAAGGCATAAAGGATTTCATATATTCGTCATCTTACGTCCCTCAAGCTTGGCCATCCTGCTTGGCAACACGTACAGGCATTCCGAGAATAGCATAAAAAATGTTGTAATCATTTTCATCAACACCAACGATCAGGTGCTTCTTATTATTTTTAGGAGCATTTCCCTCTATTTTTTTTTCTTTTTTTTTGAACGTGATAAACACATTAATTACATTAATTAATTAAAGACATTAGTTTACATATCGACAAGCATAATTTTTTTATTTGTGTGATTAGTTGATGTTCATTAAGCTGGTAATTAATACTGATGATGAATAAGAGGATGATGATGATGATGATGATAATAATAATAATAATAGCAATATATTTGTATTTAATTGAATCAATTATTTTCAAACCATTATTAAATTTTAAGAGACAATCGGATTCATACGTAGTTCAATCATTGTTGAATGAGATTTCCAAGAATAAAGGATTTGCATATGCATTCGGTGTTGGAAACGTCAATGAGGACATTTTGAAGAAGTTCTCATCTCAGCCTCAACAAGTATAACGATGTTCCTATAGTTATTTAAGGCTGCTTATAAGTCCACTGACAACCTAAAGACGCAACATTTGTTTCAATTATCCATTTCCAATAACATTTATATAAAAGTGAACATCTCACGTCACAGTATTAAAAGTCTCGTACGTTATTACACAAATGCTTGCTTTATTTGAACAGCGAAACGTAACTTATTTCCTAAATTATGACTCCGAAACCATCATCAAAATTTTGAAAGAAGAGAAAAAAAAAATTAACAACAAAAGGTATTAAAGTCATGGAAATCTATTTGAAATCTGATTTATGAATTTGATTAAATGCTGAACGTGTTTTATGGAACATAGTTTAGTTTTGTGAAGCAAAAAGAATGCCCGAGAATGAATTAGTATAATGTAAATTGCATATTGTATATTTTATATTGCATATTGTATATTTTATATTGCATATTGTTTATTGTATATTGTGTATTGTATTTTGTATATGGTATGTTGTACATTCGTTGTATATTGTATATTGAAGGATTCGAACTAAGTAAATAACTTGCAGATCAAAAATAGACCCTTAAAAAATCTTTTGTTGAAGGAGTTGAAACAACGAGTACAACCACGCATTCGTCGACACCTCGGACGACAACTTCAGGTAAGAAATTCAAATATTTTTCGTTAGCAATTACTTTCTATTTATTTCCTTGTAAAATAAATTATAATATGTGAGAGGTTCACATTTATCAAATTATCGTGACAAACTATTCTCTTTGCAATCGATTCTCTGAGCAGCACAACTGAATCGTTTATTTTATAAATCTTAATTCGAAAAGGATGATTTAAAAATCAATTTGTAAAACTAATCATTAGGTTTTTTTTTTACCATTTCTATGAAAGCTTCAACTTCTCATCGCACGTCAACTGGGACCACTAAAGGCAAGTTTACTATTTACTTGAAAATATAAATTAGATTTATTTCAGTTTTTTATTTATGAAGCAGAGGTTTCCATATTGAATAATCGTTAATTAAAATTTAAGCATTTCTTACCGACACCTTAATTTTCAGTAGCATTGTTAAGGTACGAAGCATGCATTCATGAAAAGCGAGCGACGACCACTTGGAAACCATTGTTTCATTGTTTCTATTCTCGACCAAATGAGTCACTTCGCGTAGATTGCTTTTTAATGCACGATTAGCAGCAGAATTTAATTAAAATCAATTAATTCAACTTATAAAAAAACTTATTGTTTCATTTCAGTTACAACTCCATCGACAGTAACCAAAAGTAAGTTGATTTAAAGAGTTCTTGTTTCTGATTACACAATACATAAATATTGCGTTCGTAATGATTGACTTATTTATCAATTACGTCTACAGACAAATAGAATTTTTACTTAAAGTAGAATTGGTTTTTTACAATATATAAAAGTATTTAGATATAGAGTGAGGAAAATTAGAACATCTTATAAATTGAGGAGGCACAACTAACCAAATTGCGATGATTTGGTTCAGAATTTCACGCAGATAATTTGAAGAGGAGTAACTTCAGTGTGCACTCCAATTAATCCATTTTTTCAGGTCAAACCACAGAACAGACAACCCTTCGACTTCAGACAACATCAAGTGATAAAAGAAGGCTTTTTTTTAATTACATTGAAAACATAAATTAGAAATGTAATTGTTTTTCTTGATATTGATTTTATTTATTTATTCGAAGCATCTGCAGCAATTAATCTCACGTATTCAAAGGCATGAGATGATGTAGATTTTTACCGATAACATTAAAATAAATTTTAGGTCTAGATCTAACATCTTCAACAAGGGACTTTCGAACGTCACAAAAGACTTTGAATAGATTCCAGAAAAAACGCACTAAAGTTACAAAAATGAAAGTTAAAACCAATCCTGTTACAACCGAAGTTGACAGAAATTTTACGCTTCAAATCGATCCAATGAATCAGGAGATGATATTACCAGTTAGATCGCTCAGCTATTCAGATTATTTGTTGAGGAAATATAAATATCATCGCAAATACCTGTTAATTGGGATATCTGGAATTCTGATTTGCATTATGGTTCCATATTGTGAGCGCAATGTTTTTATTTGCATGGTGTTCTTAAATTTAAATTTGATACACAATAATCTCTGATAGGGATAATCTGTAATAAAGATTCAGAAAATGATGAATAATTGCTACAGTTACCACAAGAGAGAGACAGTTACCACATGTATGTTAAGATTGTCCGCTCCAATTCTCGGAACAACTCATTATACCCGTTTTTAGAATTGCAGAATGCCAATTCACATCATGAAATTTTCAATTCTTAAATTTAAACTTACTTATCGATTATTTAGTAATGTATACCTAATTTATTGCAACAACACGAAACAACAATTATCGTTAATTAACCACCTTTCATTTATGCGTGAAAAAAGTGTAAATTAAATTGTTTAAAAGCTGTCTTTTTATCTTCTTAAAAATAAACTAATATTCAGCAATTTTCGATGAAACTGAATTTGGAAAACCGTAAAATCTTTAAAAATGAATTCAACATTTTGAGGTTAAATTCAAAGATCTCAATAAGGTTAGACTGAATGTTGCTAATTGGCCGTAAAAATAGCAATAAATGTGTTGGTAACTAAAACATTCATTAATGTTTAATAAAACACATTATTTATTTCTCCTAAAAATAAAAATGTAAGAATGTAAACATAAAATCTAAGCAGGGCCCTCGACAGAAATTTCGGACCCCCAAATTATCTTTATTTTTACGAAAACCTTTTAAAAACATGCAAAGCGTAATAATATAAGCTCCTATTTGGTTGTTATCGATACTATTAAAAAAAAAATTGTTTTCTTTAAGTTAACGCAAAAGTGAAGTTGTAATAAAAAAATATTCCTATACTTTCTACGCCTCATCACTAGTGATCGACAGGGAGTCGATTTTTGGTCGGAACCGGGGTTCAAGTGCCGGAGTTAGCCAGGGCCGGGGAGGGATATATTTATCATACATATCATACATATTTATGTACATATGGAGAGACGTATCTTCCCACTTATTAATATTTTTATATGTTGCTTTTGTTCAACTCCTTGAACCATTTACAATGCAAACATGCAAATTTAGTAATGAATGAAAATAAAGGAAAACATTCAGCAAAATATAATTCAAACATTTCGTGTCATTTCTTCCTCTTCTGAGAGGGAGACGGGCGCAACTTCCCCCTGCATTTTCAAAATTTGATGAAATTGTATTTCACTTTTGGCTTCTGATATAGTATGTACCAATGTGCATGTTAATATCTAAATTTGCCGGGGCCGGGTCCCCGCTCGATCCGTATTTACCACTGTTACGTTTTGTATTATAAATAGTTAAATTAGTTAAGTAATATCGAGTGACATCCAACAAAGGAGGGTTTAGTTAAGTACGTTTATTCGCCTAACCGCAACAACTACTATACAACTGCGGAAACGGAAACAATGAACGAGGTCGGAACCGCGAAGTGGGCGTGGCCCTAAATATCAAACATATTAATAGATATTACAACATGCACTTGTCTCCACAACAACCACCAAGTATTTTTGTTCGTAAGTCTTTATTATTGCAATTGACTAGTTGTGGCAGTAATATTTTTATATTGGCATAAATAATATACTTAATTGATTATAATATTTTAAGGCCCGGACCATGAAAAATTGCTAGGTACTTTCCACCTCGGTGGTCCTGCTACAGGCGACTGAGGCGGGCGCAACCGACACAATAAGGTCAACGAAAGCCTCGCATAGCCGAAATTTAGAAAAATCAACCCTGTTTTACCTCTACGCAAGACTCTGAGCATTTGAAGGACGGTTATCCCTTTTTTTTCTTACAAAAGCCTTATTAAATCTTCTATCGACTTTAATTTATTTTTATCTCTTTTATATTAATCCTTTAATTAAGATATTTAAAAATACATGTCCTTTTAATTTGCTTTATTTATTGTTTAAAAATTCGTATAAACAATATTTATTGCGTGGAATTGCATAGTTTATAATTTTGTAAATTATTCTTTCTAAAAGCTTCCTGTATATAATGATTTATTGGGTCAGTCTGTTAGCGGAAGCGTGCGCTTCCTTAAGGCTGGCCCTTTGAGTTTATTTGAATTTGTTGTAAAGCTTTGGCTTTGTATATAACAGCTTGTTTGTTTGAATCCAAAAAAAAGATCATTTCATGTTAAATTTTCATTAATTTACTTAATACGCTTAACATTCACGAGTTAACTTCGTAAATGGAGAAATTGAGTTCGGATGAGTTGAAGATAATTACTGTGTCACGACTTTAATGTAAGGAACATCCGAAACAAAAGACAATAAACGGAGATCATTTTCGTTGATCAGAATTTACATCTCTTTTTATGATGTTAGCTACGAAAAGATGTTGATACGAAAAGAACTCTAGTAAATCAATCTTATTAGCAGAGGTTCTCCTTCATCGAAATTTTAGATTTCATTTAAAGATTCCTTCTGTTTTGGTTAAAAAATGGCTTCGTTGTTTTAGTTTGTCTCCGTTTTGTTTTTTAAACAGTTGTACTTAAATTAGTCAAAAAAAGACGGAAAAGGATTCGATCATTTAAAAGGTTTTTTTTTTAAATTTATATCCGTTTGTTTGTACTCAGACAAAACTTTAGTCATATACTTTCAATTTGGCATTTATAAATATTAATAAAATGGGGAATAGAAAGTTCAATGAGCAATATTAACTGGCCGTACTACCGCTTGGAAGCTATTTTCTTTACTTTAGCTCTGTTGTTTTGAAACCACACTTTTACTTGTTGACTGCACAAATTTGTCAGCCGTGCCAAATCCCGTCTTCTGTTTTTGTCCAAGTTTGGATTCTTCTTATACTCTTTCTCAAGTATGTCTTTTTGCCAGACTTCGTATGGCTGTCGATAACAATCATCTGTTCTGATCTTTCGTCTTTTCTTGGGGGATGGACCAGGCTCCTCATATTTCCAACTCTCGCCAGATGATTCTCTGGAGCGTTTACCGACGGACGTCCGAGACACAGCACTAACATTTTGATGAGCACGAGAATTTGAAGATGCGTTGGAACTTTGTGGAAGGCCAAACTGCGGAACTGTGGGAATATTGTGGATATTAAGTTGATGCGGAACTATGTGAATACGATCAGGTTGTTTTGGGATAGTCGGAATTCCATGCGTGATATGTTGTTGAGGAGCTGCGACTATCTGAGGAGCACCGTACATTGTGCTAGGTTGCTCGTGTAGGCTTTCGAACTGATATAAATCATAAATCTGGGGAACAATGATTGGTGTGGGCAATTGAATTTTCCTGCTCAATTCATAAGCTCTATTGATAATAGGATTAGTTACTTTTCCTAATTGAATGTTTGACTTTTTAACCACCACAATGCTTAAGGTAATATCTTCCCATAAAAGAGTTATGCTATTCCCTTGATTTTTATCTATTTCGAATGGATATTCAATATTTGTGCTTTCCTTTTCTTGTGATTCTGGGGAAGCAATTTTCATTGGTTCTCTTAAGCATTCTTGAAATTGATTGTTGGGATTAGACGTGTTCGAACGGCTAGAAATAGAGTGTTCAATTTCATTTCCTGCTGCTTTAAAATTTGTCATCTCGATTACTTCAGACGTGATGTCTGATTCCAAAGAGTTGTAAAACTTTGCCTCTTTCGGACAATCGATATTAATAGCCTCGATACAAGCTGTATTATTAACTCTCTCCGCATTAGCTTGAGAACATTCGCGTTCAATCTCTTTGTTCGTCTTGTCCAATTCCAGAGGGCTCTCATCGTTTGCCTCATTTCGGCATTCCACCTCAGCAGAATGAGTGTTTACATTAATGACCGAATTTTCAAGATTCCAAATATCCACTTCATTGCCATCTGTTTGGAAATCCAAATTTTCAATTTCTCGAATTGCTTCGAGAGAATCAAAAGATTCATTTTCTTCAGCAAAATTTATGTCAAAAACTCCATTTTCTTCTGCTAGTTCGGCTTTGTTCTTAGATTCGTCAGAATCCTTTGTAGAGTTTCCTTCGAAAGCTTGGGCAATCCAATCCTCGTTATCGAAATCGCAGTCGCTCAGTGACGAGTCACTATCGTCTCCAAATAAATCTGACATTATTTTGGAAGTGCTCCAATATGGTGACGTGAATGTTATCTTATTGCTTGACCAATAATAAAACCTGTGATTAATTGATATCTTTTTTATTATTACGCCTTCACAAAAAGAAGATACTGAATATAATAGCGATAAATATTTAATTTTTTATTATTATTAAAAATTTATTACTTTTATTAAATAGATATACATTAATAATTTTTTTAAAATAAAGATAATATTAAATTATTAAATGAAATCATTTTCAGTTTTACAACTCATTATGTATTTCTTCAGGACAGCAAAGACACAAAGCCTCTGACGCCATGCATATGGCCTTAGAAGTTAACTATTATTATTATTATTATTATTATTTAATGTGATGCAAGCAGATTATTAAATACATTTTCTTATGTGTTACATCCGAGCCTTATTGAAAGTATTGAAAGTATTGTAATCAAAAGAATCATCTTAGATAAAATTCATGTCGAAAGATTCATTTTCTTCTGCTGCTTTGACTTTGTTCTTAGATTCGTCAGAATCCTTTGTTTCCTTCGAAATCCAATCCTCGTTATCAAAATCGAACTAGCTCAGTGACTTGACTGGTGGATTAGCGACGAACAGTTAATTTTACACTAAAGACACAAAAAGTTGTAACAAAAGAAATCACACTTGCAAATTCGTTATCGAAACTTATAATATGCATAATACGCAATAAATATTGATGTAAGAAGCTTTCCTAATCTAATCGGAGCTATTTTACTGAAATTAGCTACGTATGGGTTGTTACGGTTAGCATGAATAATTTGAACGAAATTATAACAAACATGGTGCAGATTTAGCCATAAATGTCTCTTATTCTTGTCGCAAGTGTTCTGTTTGCCTTACTGAAGACATAATTAGACAATTTTTCGTGGAACAGTTGAACATTTCATCTTATTGTTGGTGCTTGTTTATGTGATTCCTGCTGATGTAATTTCATTCAACTTGTGTGACTAGGCAATCAAAAGATTTAAAATTAATATTTATTTTTATTATATATTTATTACATATTATATTTTATTGAACGAAATAAAACACAAATTTGGTACTAATGGGGGAATTTTTTTTAAATTATCATTTCTTCAATAAAATTCAGTAAAAATGTATAAAATGGAGACGTTTTGTAATTTCTGTGTTATCACTCAAACATTTTGAGTGCGTGTTCAATATAATCTGACCATATGATGATGAAGATCTTATTAATGTAACATTAGAGAGTTGTTTGACTGTTGTCATTTTACTGCAAAGTGACTTCTAATTTTATTTCCCGGTTAACACCAGGGTTTATATCGAAATCAGGTCCCAAATCCACGAATGTTTTAAACTATAATTTTGTTCTTAACAATAAATACAAATTTGTTGCTATTTATCAGTTTATATGAATAATTAATTTTGCTTCTGACAAAATTATTATTCCGATTTGTAGAGGACCGTTCAGAAATAACGTTCACATGAATCACTCATCCACGAGCATGAGAGTTCGGGGAAATGGCTAAGAATGATATTGAATCAGAGTTTGATTGAGTTTGATCAGAGTGAAAATAATGAATGAAGTTAATGAATGAAGATAATGATTGAAGATAATGAGTGAACATGATGATTGAAAATGATGAGTGAAGATAATGAGTAAAGATAATGTATGTCCAAAATGGAACTTCCAGACCACTTCAATATTAGTAGCTTTCCCTGAATAGGAAAGTTTTGAGGGCAGAGTGAAAACTGGTATTGGTAATGGAGGGGGAGGGGTCTATTCCAGCAACTTCCAGCAGATGTTTTGACGAGGGAGCTAATGGTTGCTGATCTGAGCCCTTGCCTACGAGAAATATGTGCGGTGCGAGTGAAAGCCAGATATGGCGGTGCTTGAACTAGGAATGACTTGAAAATGAGTATAGAAATTTTTTAGTCTATTCTTTGACGAAGGCCAGCTAGACTATAGCCAGTGGAGATCGTGAAGAAGCGAAGTAACGTTTTCTTTTGTTGCATATGATTTTGGCAGCTGCGTTAATGACACGTTGAGGCGTCAGGAAGGTAAACCAACCAGAGTTGAATTGCCGCAGTCGATCTTTGATAGGACAAAAGATGTTGTGAGAGACTTCCGCACATTAAGTAAATGCGGAGCGGCAATGTGCGAATTTCCCTGAGAAATGCATAGCAGGAACGAGTTGTTGTGATGATGTGAGTGGTCGTAGAACAATCTGAATCCAGCCAGATCCCCAAATTGCGGACAGATTGTACTGGCTGGATAAGATCGGAACAGATGACGACCGATTTGGAAGCGAGTTTAGGTGCACGTCGACCGGATGAGAACCACATCACCTCAGTTTTGCTGGCTTTCGATTGGAGGCGACTGCTGAACATCCAGTCACTGATGGAGTCCACACTTCGAAATCCTGGCAGAAAGGCCAGTTTTTCGTTTGCGTCGCAAGGCGTGTTGGTCGTTCGGTTTCGTGCAGTGTCTCTTAGACTGGTTTGTGAGTGCAGTCGTGATAATTCCTCAACAAATTTAATGTCGTTTCGTTCGTTTCAAACAGG
>MPNW01001090.1:0-17182 GCA_011800805.1 Hirudo medicinalis
TATCACCTGATAATTTATATTATATATACATATGTATATATAACATATATATATACAATATATGACATATACCTATATATATGTATATATAATATACATTATATAATATATATAATATATATATATATTACATATGTATATATATATAATTTATAGAGATATATGTATATATATAACATATTAAGAGTTATATGTTAAATATATTATATTTGCCTGACATTGTAGGTTCAGATTTTAAACTCAAGAATCCTGACTTGCGGAAGAAGTGGGTGGAAATGTACAAGTCATCGTTGGAGAAGGTTTGTTCCGTAATTCGTCTGCTGAATCTTTCATCCATTCACTCATTCACTCTCCCATTCATTCATCTATCCATTCATCCATTCATTCATTCATCCATTCATTCATCCATCCATTCATCCATTCATTCGTTCATTCATCCATTCATTCGTTCATTCATCCATTCATTCGTTCATTCATTCATTCATCCATTCATCCATCCATTCATTCGTTCATTCATTCATTCATCCATCCATTCATTCATTCGTTCATTCATTCATTCATTCATTCATCCATTCATCCATCCATTCATTCGTTCATTCATTCATCCATTCATTCATTCATTCATCCATTCATCCATCCATTCATTCATTCATTCATTCGTTCACCCATTCATTCTGCTCATAATTCACCAACAAATGTTTTCCAACAGCTGAAAGGGATTGAAAGAAAGGTCAACAGGTACAGGAGACTATTGGATATGTCCTGCGTGGATTTTGCATCCAGATTTGAAGGTAAGGAAAATGACAAATATTATCTTGATGATGGTGATGATGATGATGATGATGGTGGTGGTGGTGGTGGTGAAGATGATTATGGCAACGATGTAAACGAAATGGTGATTGCACTCATCTTCATCAACTCACCACGTACCTGGACACCGTTCGTCCTCGCTCATGGAAATCGTTGCGATTTCAGACCACAAGATCACCCAGAGGCCCATCTCCTCAGCCCAGAAGCAGATGGTGTGCAGGTGTGCCAACCACCACCATGAGGTTTTGCAAGAACACAACCACAACAGCCTCCAGCAGCAGCAACACAAGCATCATCATCATCAACAGCAGCAACAACAACAACAACAACAACAAGAAAGACGAGAACAAGAAACCACCAGGACATCTAGGACTTCAGATGACTCAGTGAGTGTTTTTGTGATCTTCTTGTGATTGTAATTATTTTATTCAGGATTTAATGGGTGCATCTTGAATGGAGGCAGTTTGACTAAATTTTAATAATGCGAATTAAATCATCATATTAGTTAATAATTAATTAATTAGTAAATGATTATTTAGTTAATAATATTTAACAATGATTAGTTAATAATATTACTGTTGAATAATATTAACAATATTCTGATATGATTCGTTGAATAATATTTACAATATTATAGCAAAATCAGTTGTCGTATTCAAAGTCAAATCGTGACCTCGTTGACTCCCCAAAGTTCACGTCGTGCAGGTCATCAGAGTGTCGAGCAGTTCCTTGATGACGACCAGCAGCAGCACGACGTCCGTCGACTCGCAAAAATCATCTCGACTCCCTTCCGACCTTCACCTGCAACAAACTGCTCAACAAACTCAAGTTAAAGGCAAGGCTGTTCCTTCGCCCTCTGTCACAAGGTTGGCATGACAATTTTGGGGTGTAGTCAGTGAGAAATAGTGGATGAAATAATGGATGGATGGATGATCGTTTCAACTTTGAACTCTTCCTACAGCATGTCATCAACATCTTCCTCCTCCTCTTCCTCCCAGCACTATCCAATCTCAGATTCCTCCTCGTCTGCTCTTTCATCGCCCTACTTCAAAGAGTCAAAGCAACCGACTAACTTGGGTTCGCCTCCCAGATCAGGCCGCAGGGTCGACCCAGGAGGAGTGTTCACCTATCCTGACGTGGAGCACCGACCCGTGGTCAAGAACCGCTCCTACGATGACCTCGGTGGCCGATCCGAAAGAGACGGCCGACCGAGGGACGTGGACACTGCCACTCTAAAGATGAGGGTCTTCCGAGACGCAGACAGTTACGACACCAGAAGCATCAAGGGTTTAAGCAAGCGGTACAGTTATAAAATGGCACTCGACTGCAGCAACGGCGAGGACGACGAAGCAATCGATGACGAGGATGGAGACAACCTGTATAACGTTTCGAGCAAGAGAATCACCCATGTCCTTACGAGATCTTCCTCTACCCACCATGCTGCCCAGTGCCAGCACCAGCATCATAGCCATCACCACCAACACCACTACCAAGAACACCAACAACATCTTTATAATCAAGACCTTGGAGGAACATTCCAATCTTGCCATCATCACCAACATCAGCTCCAACCTCATGACCACCACCACCACCATAAGTGCCACCAAGGCCGATCGACCACACCCGATGCTGCTCTTCGTGCAGGCATTACCTCTCAAGATCTTCAAAACCTCGACTTAGAAAGGCAAACTCACGGGCACTCGAGGAAACCTTCAGACACTGCCCAGTCTAAAGAAAGATTGCATACCTTGAAGCCACCCCCACACAGATCCGAGAAGCAAAGCCTGCGGGTCGAGGCAGGCAATCCTAGACACCCTACCTTGCAGTACGTGCCGGTGGACAAGTCTCCTTCCGTGACGTCGGCCATGTCCTCAAAAATAAAATCCAGCAAGTCCTCGCTGCCTATGTCGTCCTCTTCCATCAGGAATTATTCAGACACGTCGAACCTCACCAGCTGTTTCAAGTCGCAGCGGAAAAACAGCGATTTGCCGAGCAGCCGGGAGTCTGCCGGTCAGTTGGAACCCGTTTTGCCGGTGACCCCGGAATATTCGGGCGGAGGAAGGAAGGTCTACAGAACCCCTCCCGATCTCCAGAAGAGCTTCATCAAGGCCGAGACAATCAACCTCTCCATGATCAAGGATGAAGATAAGGTGGCTTGGGCAGCGGCGACGTCTGCTGATGTGAGTTTCGTGCGAGCCATCGATTCCAGCAATCCGGATGGCAGCGTCGTCAACACGAGTCTCTTCCTCGATGCCTCCGACTGGATCCACCGGAGTTACATGGGGGACGTCCTGGGAGGTCAGCAGGACTGGGCAGACGATGTGCACGATCTTCGTCGAAACCAGCACCTCCAAACGGTTGACTACAACCAGTGCATGGAGCACTTCCAGAAGTTCCATGTCCGGATGAACTACTTCTCGTCGAGCAGAAGTCACCCAGGGGAGTTGCAAGAAGTGAAGAGAGAGCGACGAACATCCAGCAGACACCACTGTGCATCCCTTGGCCCGAGGGTTCAACACGGGCACCACTACTATCAAGTTCAATCCCCCGGTCAGCATGGATCCATGTCGGGGCACGGACCTTCGACCCCTTTCTCTCATCCAAGATCGGATCGGCGAGCACAGCCGTCTCTGGGGATCTACAGACAAGGACAGTCCGCTGCCTCTCAAGGTGCGGGGCATGTCACCGGCAACATGTCACAAACTAGGCTCCACGTCGAAGGCAACGTCACCAGTCGTTCCGATAGACCGAGGACGGCCAGCTGCTCGATTCCAGGAAGGCATGACCACTCCGATGCAAGACTCCCAGATAATAGGCATCGAAACCACTAATCTTTCTACAGACCATCTACACTCAAAGTCATTCGGCCTGTTGATGGCAGAGATTTTGATTGGCTAGGACCTCCCGAAAGTAACAAATCCAATTGGTCGATTTCCTCCTCGTGGATTTCTTATTCTCAGATGATTGGTTTGAGTGATGTCAAGACATTAGGATGTTGATTGATTAACTAGGACTACTATCCACCATCGTTGACCCGTAACCTTTGAACCCGAGACCGTAGTAGTGCGGTAATGTTAGGACTGCTGCGGTGTCATGTCGAGTCATTTTACTCCGAGGTTAGGGGGCGATCTCGATACTGCCAATCATCTTGTCTTCTTTTCTGCAACCACTTTTAACCAAAGAATGCTTATCTGAAGAAGCTTGCATGGCATTCATTACATTGCAATTGTTACATTTTTATTGTTGTCCGTTTTTAAAGTTTTGCTATGAGATTATTATTATTATTATTATTATTATTATTATTATTATTATTATTATTA
Source organism: Hirudo medicinalis (assembly GCA_011800805.1). NCBI lineage: Eukaryota > Metazoa > Annelida > Clitellata > Hirudinida > Hirudinidae > Hirudo > Hirudo medicinalis. The sequence goes on from MPNW01001090.1 coordinate 4,131, forward strand.
TTATTATTAACATCGCGTTTCATGTTTTTAAAAGTTTATCGTGTTGAAACGAAGGAACTGACTTCGTCGGACTTCTGTGATTTTTTAGCTCGAGTTTCAGAAAGTTTTAGAAAGTTAGTTTTCACTGGGAGACTCCATTTGTGATGTTTTTGCATTTATTTTCCCATCCTGATCCTGATGAAAGACCCATTTGAATTGTTAAAAAAAAAAATCAAACTCTTGATTTTGCATCACAACACGACATGATGCCATATTTTTTTTAATTACAATAATAACACGCTGATGATCTGAAATAATTTAGAACCAGTAAGGAATTTTGGATATTTAAGTAGTTCTGGGGGCAGTGGTTTGGTTGTGCAGAAATAAATGCGTTCTTGATGTTTCGGTCCAGTCAAGTCGGTGGGGCAAGCGGGGCTTGCAACTTGTATCTTTTGAGATTATGCTGTCGAAGGGGTACTGCGCAAAGGGCAAGACGGTGGTTCCAAGATTTTGGGCGGAGTAATGGGAAGGATAAAGAACTATTTGTCAGCATCGCGTTACAAAATACTCAAACGTTCTCAACATCTACGAACAAGATTGGCTTTTAAACTTCCATACATTTTATTTCAATCAGAGCGTGGCAAATTCTAATTCATATTTAAATGTTAGTTGGGAAGGCTAAAAATTATAAAATTATTATTGCAATTATAAAACTATAAATGACGTCTAGATTTATAAAAATTAAATGTCGTAAAGTATTTTAAATTATCATTTTAAAATATTCATTTAAATAAATATTTAAATTAATATTATTATTAATAATAATAGGAGAATTATTTTAAAATATTGAAATTCAAAACTTTCGATTGGCCATGTGTTTTGACTGCGACAATACCCGCGAGTCCAAAATTGAATAAACTGGCGAAAACAGCAGATAAACAAATTAAGTGATGGCTATTTCAGGTAACATCGTTCAATCAATCTCACTCGCTAAACTATCGACCAAAGCTCTAATCTTTTGTGGTGCAATTTCTTAGTTTGAATTCAAAGCATAGTTTTCGACTGTTGAAATAAATAACTGCTACTTTAGTCAACACAACACGTCTTCTGAGTAAGCGTGCTTTACTATCGATCGACAGAGATTTAGGCATCGCACATAGTTTTTTTTTTCTCGACGTGTTCAAAAAATGGCTTCATCCAAACAGGCAACGACTCGATTACGCCAAGAGAGTACCAAAACATCGTCTGGGACATCATTAGTTCGCATTTCGAAGCCAAGAACTTGGTCCATCTTCAGATTGCTTCGTTCAATGAATTTGTTCAAAAGTCCATCCAGCAAATCGTACTCGATGCTCCTCCTGTCGAACTGCAAGGAGAAGTTCAACACAGACATGCTGGACAAGAAATAGCCGTAAGTCAACCATTCTGAACCCACGAGCTCGCCAAACTATTGTTCAGTTTACACTGTGCTACAAGATTTATAATCTAAACATTCTAGACTTAACAATGACGAGAATTTTGAACCATTTCAGCCAAGACATGTCATAAAATTCGGCCAAATTTATATGTCGAAACCAGCACACTTCGAGGCCGATGGTGTGTCGCACATATTGTTGCCGAACGATGCAAGACTAAGAAACCTTTCATACACGGCCCCTCTTTACGTCGACATCACCAGAACTGTAAGTCCATTTGTAAACATCAATAATTTAACATAAAACGATCCTAGGCTAAAAAGGCTATCCCTTTATACTTTCACCCGTCGTGGTTTACTGGATGGACACCATTTTACTTGCTTTCGGAGGGGGGTAGAAAAATTTGCACGACTTTAAAAAATTTCATCCCAAGAGGCCTCCCCAGTCTCGAAACAACTGGAACATAAATTGATTATAATTATTATTTAAAGATGTATTGTCCTCAAACGAAATACTAGCACTTCAATCTTGTTCCATATTTGGGCAGGTCACGTACGGCGATGGAGAGCCAATTGAGACTTCGTACAAACAAGTGAAACTTGGAAACGTTCCCATTATGGTGAAGTCTGAATTTTGCAATCTCCAAGGATTGAACGAGAGACAGCTGAACGACATGAACGAGTGTGACATGGATCCGGGAGGTTACTTCATCATCAACGGAACAGAAAAGGTCATCATTGCACAAGAGAGGATGGCCAGTAACAACGGTTAGAAACACAAAGTTTTTGTTCGACAATGGAGAATTATCTGACGAACCTCTCTTATGGTGCTCTGGCAATAAGCGTCACACAAGTGGCTTGACGTCGGTGACAGAGATATGTTTTGGAAGCGCTATATAAATCGAACTGTTGCTAAACTGTTTGTACCGAGTACATGGTTGGATATACCAAAATGAAGTCTTGATATAAGTTTCTGAAGATCGATAATCATGTTTTACTTTTTTAGTGGTCGTATTCAGTCAAAAGGACAGCAAATATGCCTACAAGGCCGAGATAAGATCGATAAGCGCGAATTCATCAAGACCGACAAGTCCATTCATGATCGCCTTGAAGGTGATTCCTGCTTATTATTGATTAAATTTAACTTAATTATGTAATTATATATAATTTAATTAATTATATTATATATTTATTATTATTACATAATTTGAAACAATTAGCAATAACATATTTCTAACAATATCACCAGAAATCTGCAAAAGGCTCGCTCGGGAACAACATAATCGCCATCATGCCGTACATAAAGCAAGAGATTCCAATCTTCATCGTCTTCAGGGCTCTGGGCTTCATAACGGACAAGGAAATCCTTGAGAAGATTGTTTACAACATGAACGACCTGGAAATGGTCGAGATGCTGAGGTCATCCGTTGATGAAGCCTACTGCATCCAGGATCAATCGGTCGCTCTGAGTTTTATCGGTTCGAGAGGAGCCAATCCGGGAACGACGAAGGCGAAGAGAATGAGGTTCGCCAAGGACGTCATCCAGAAGGAGCTGCTGCCCCACTTGGGCACAGATGAGTTCTGTCACACAAGGAAGGCCTACTTCTTGGGGTACATGGTGCAAAGGCTGCTCGAAGTGGCTCTTCAAAGGCGTGGGGAAGATGACAGGGATCACATGGCCAATAAGAGGGTGGATCTGTCTGGCCCCCTGATGAGCATGTTGTTCAAAGGGTAAGTAAAAAGACTCCATTAGCCCCACTGGTCAATGAAATATGCCCATCCAATCCACTCATCCGTCCGCTCATCCGTCCCGATTGTAGTAATTTCCAATTTATTTATAATTGCAGAGCATTTAGGAACGTTTGCCAGAGCATGAGACTGTACGCCCAGAAATTCCTCGACAAAGGCAGCGATTTTAATGTCGACCTGTCGATCAGGTCGAACATCGTGTCTGACAGTTTCAATTACGCACTGGCCACAGGCAACTGGGGAGACCAGAAGAAGGCCAGTCAAGTGAGAACCGGTGTCTCGCAGGTTTGTGACATTCCCACGACAAAAATTACAGCATAATAATGGGTTCAACTTAACTAAATAGTCGAGAGTGATTAAAAGTATTTATAATTATAATTAATTAATATTAACATAATTAATTCATAGAATTAATTGTATTTAATATAATAATTAATATCCAATACATATTGTTGCTTTTTATTCAACAAATTCTATCCTTTCCGACAACTCTATTATTGCAGGTATTGAACAGAATGACGTACATGTCGTGCATGTCTCACCTGAGAAGGTTGAATGCCCCCATAGGGCGAGATGGCAAACTGGCCAAACCCAGGCAACTCCACGTCACACACTTCGGCAGACTGTGTCCTGCCGAAACCCCAGAAGGTGCGGCCGTAGGGCTGTTGAAGAACTTTGCCCTGATGGCGCACGTGTCCGTTGGTTCGTCGGATAAAATTTTACTCGAGGTCCTCGAAGAGGGGGGCATGCAGAACATCGACGAAATGTCACCGAACGCCATCAACAGGGCCATCAAAATATTCGTCAACGGCGCTTGGGTGAGTCCGACGGCTTTTGAAGGACATTATTATTTTTTGGATTTAGAATTTTAAAAGAAGTAGCTCTGTAATTAAAGATAAATATTAGGATAAATATTATAATAATAATTATAATAATAATAATAATTATTATTGTTGTTGTTGTTGTTATTATTATTTTTGTTGTTGTTGTCGTCATCGTCGTCATTGTCGTAACATTACAGGTCGGAATCCATGACGATGTGGATTACATCTACGGAGCACTGAAGGAGATGAGAAGGGATGTTTACGAGGTCTCGATAACGAGGGACTACGCACACAAAGAGCTGCGGATTCTCACAGACGCGGGAAGGATTTGCAGGCCTCTGCTGACAGTTGCCAGACAAAGACTGGTCTTTAGGAAGGAGCACATGGAACTTTTGAGGGACCGAGAAAGGACTGGGTTTGGGTGAGTTGGGCAATAATATTGAATATTAACATCAACAAACTTCAGTGGAATTGTGGATAAGACATTCGTGTTGTTGCATGTGTTGTTCTGCCTTGCAACAACCAAATTTTGGACCTCATGCAGTAATACAAAACGTAATAGCTAGCAACATGATTTGGCAGAGAATTTTAGTTCTAAGAACTAAAATTTGTTTGAATTATATTTATATCTGCTTTTTTAACAACCCCAACTGCATTCATCCAGGTGGAAAGATCTCATAACAGACGGAGTTGTGGAATACTTGGACACATCTGAAGAAGAGACGGCCATGATTTCCATGACGCCTGACGAACTGATCGACAACTCGTACTGCAGGACCTTCACACACTGCGAAATCCACCCTTCCATGATCCTGGGCGTCTGCGCGTCCATCATCCCCTTTCCCGATCACAACCAGTCCCCCCGTAACATCTACCAGTCTGCTATGGGCAAGCAAGCCATCGGGATGTACATCACCAATTACGACAAGAGGATCGACACCTTGGCACACGTTCTCTTCTATCCTCAGAAGCCGCTCAGCGCTCCCAGGTCTTCAGACTACCTGAGGTTCAGAGAGCTGCCCGCCGGGATCAATGCCATCACGGCCATAGCATCGTACACGGGCTTCAACCAGGAAGATTCGATCATCATGAACGCATCGTCCATAGACAGAGGATTCTTTAGGAGTATTTTCTACAGATCCTATAAAGACACGCAGTCAGAAAAACGATTTGGACCTCCGGAATTTCTCGAGAAGCCCGACAGGTCAGAGGTCAGTGGAATGAGGAACGCATTCTACGACAAACTGGGAGACGATGGAACCATCTTCCCTGAATGGTGGTCTCAGGAGACGATGCCATCATCGGCAAGACTCAGGCTCTCCCGGAGGACGACAACGAGGTTGGAATACTTTTTAGATCATTCGATTTAAGATATTGTATTTATATTATTATTGTTATTATAATTAATATTGTTATTGTCATTATTATTATTATTATTATTTACGTTTTGAATTCAATTCTTGTGCCTTTCAGCTTGAGGGCAACTCGAATAACTTCAAGAAAAGAGACTGCAGCACCTTCATGAAGAAGAACGAGACAGGAGTTGTAGACAAGGTAGCCAATCTCAACACCTGATTCATCCTCAACGCGTATCAAATCATATTTATATCAATAATTATAAATAACACTGAATCAAACATCACTTGCCAAAATGAATTCATCTCAATGCGATGACACATCCAGGTATTGAAAACAATCGACAAGGACGGCAGCATTCTCGTCAAGGTCAGAGTTCGTAACGTCAGGGTACCCCAGATAGGGGACAAGTTCGCCAGTAGGCATGGCCAGAAGGGTACCATAGGCATCACCTACAGACAAGAGGACATGCCCTTTACCTGCGAGGGCATCACTCCCGACCTGATAATGAACCCCCATGCCATACCATCTCGTATGACGGTCGGTCACATGATCGAGTGCCTCCAAAGCAAGGTCGCGGCCCTCAGGGGAGAGATCGGGGATTCGACCCCTTTTAACGACGGGGTGAACGTGAAGAGTATATCTGACCTCCTCAATGAGTATGGGTACCACAAGCATGGGAACGAGGTAAGGCAAAGTTATTTCTATATACTCCATATAATGATAATAATAATAATAATATTATATAATAATAATATTATATATACTAATATTATATATCGTATTATTATATAACTATATATAATATTATTAATATTAATGCTCAGGGTACAATAATAAATACAAATTTGATTATTATTATTATTATTATTTTTATTATTATTAATACATAGATTGTCATTATTATCACTAATATGTCTAATTTTAATTAAAAATAAATTAACAATGGTTTAAAAACTTTAAAGAAATATTATTATTAAGAGGAACGTAATTATCAATTTGCCTATAATTAAACACAACAAGAAATCTTGAATTCATAAAAATTATAGTATTGAAAATTATGATATATTATGACACCCTCCAGGTCATGTACAACGGGTTCTCAGGCAGAAAGATCAGGGCTCAGATATTTCTCGGTCCTACATACTACCAGAGGTTGAAGCACATGGTGGAGGACAAGATACACGCCAGGGCTAGGGGGCCTGTACAGCTACTCACCCGACAGCCCATGGAGGGTCGGTCAAGGTAACCATTTTGAAGACTTTGCTATTTTCTATGGTGTTTGTATGATGACTGTGATGAGTTTAGCATAATAAGAGATTGGTATCATTAATTACAATATAACGGAATAATTTTTATTATAATATTTTATTAATCATAATTAAATTATAATTTATATAATGATAGTATTCATATTATGTTATTTTACAATGCTGTGCTCAATATTTAAATTATGATTATGATTATGATTATGATTATGATTATTATTATTATTATTATTATTATTATTATTATTATTATTAAGAGCTTATTCACTTCAATATTATCATATTATTAATACCGAATAATGTCATGCACCTCACGAATATAATCAATCAATCAATTGATTGGATTAATTGACAAAAAATAACGAAAAATACAACAACACCTTTCCAGAGACGGAGGACTGAGATTCGGTGAGATGGAGAGGGATTGCCAGATTGCACACGGTGCTGCCACCTTCCTCAAGGAAAGACTGTTCGAAGCGTCAGACCCCTACCCTGCCTACATCTGCAACAACTGCGGCCTGGCCGTCGTCAGCAACCACGAGAACGAAATGTTCATGTGCGACAGGTGTAACAACAGGACCAATGTGAGTCATTCTTGTATTTGGGGGTGACCTCCGTGTTAAAGCGCTACCTTGTGGTCGCTGTTCGACAGCCATGATCAAATACCAGATTGGGCCACCACCGGCCTGCACCGTTGGGCATTGGACCGGGGTGGTTCTTGTATTTGGCTCTTTAGTACCAGACCCCATGTCTGGTGACCTTTGAGCAGATATCTGTAGATGATTCAGTACACCTTATCCTGTGCCTTTTTATGTATTGAGCTCTCAAGTTCTTATTGTTTACTATCCCTATTCACTTAATAATAACCTCACACAACGTTGTAACTTTTTTTTCAACTTTTCCTTCCAGATCAGCCAGATAAACATGCCGTACGCCTGCAAGTTGTTGTTCCAGGAGCTCCAAGGGATGAGCATTTGCACGAGGGTTGTTCATGAAACCACAGAATTTAAGTGATCCGAGTTGACTTTAAAGAATAAATAATTATAATAAAAATAATATAAGAGCACTATATTGTTTGAAAGTTTTTGTTTAAGATAATTTGTCATTATAAATTATTATTGTTGTTGTTGTTGTTGTTGTTGTTATTATTATTATTATTATTATTATTGGTAAATAAATTATAAACAAGAGACAAATGAAGGAAAGGAAATCTTTCCACGAATTTGAGCAACAAAGCAACATTTTCAACGAATATTCACCGAATACACAACTAAAACAACCTGTCTGCACTAAAAGTCAAAATAAACAATTAAAATGAAATGAATAATCCACAAAACTGAGAACTGAATAATCCACAAAACTGAGGACTGAATAATCCACAAAACTGAGAACTGAATAGCTGTTAGAAATTCTTTCTAAAAAAAAAATTTACTCAGTGCTTCGACGAAATCTCAAGTCTTTGAAAGCTTAAAGAGTTGAAAAAGAGCATTTTTATCTCCATGGAAACGGCTTTGTTTCCCAAAACATCGTCAAAAGCTGCTATCTTTGTTTACCTTTCTTGCGGCCACGACCGTCCTGTTGTATGTCTCCGTGGATGTTTTGTGTCACTTGGTGTTGCTGGAGTATATTGTTGCATGTTGTTGGGGCGCATTATTGTTTATTGCTGGATAGATATTGTATCACTATTGTGTGCTTGTATTGCATCATCATATGTATCTTTGTGCTGCTGGATTGTATTTTTTGTTTGAGTTTGTTTTATATTTTTTCTGGTTGCTTTCTGTTTACAACGAATAGGATTACTAGTCATCACCACGTTGACGACCATGCTCGCGTCCGTAGCAACGCCATCCTATTTGAAATAGGCGCTACATAAATGGTTTCGATGTTCTGTGCTCACCGCAATTAAACTGTCCGAATTACATCTATTGATTGTATTTAATCAATAATTAAAATATTCAAAAGTTGACAATGAAGTAAAATTTATTTCACACATATTCATGCAATGTCTTTGTAAAACTTTATCGTACAGAGGTGGTCTCGGGGTGGTCTCGCCTTTGTTATAGCGGGAGTCAATTATATTTTCTTATTATTATTATTATTATTATTATTATTATTATTATTATTATTATTATTATTATTATTATTATATTGTGCACGCAATTATATTTTCAATCACATTATTTGTGGACATTCTTAAATTATTATTAGATATTATTAATGACGATTATTAGTTAATTTAGTTTAAATTATTTAGTTTTTAATTATTATTATTATTTAGTTTTTAAATATTATTAATTGGTTTTTAAATATTATTAATTAGTTTTAATTTATCATTAATTACTTTTAAATCATTATTAATTAGTTTTTAAATATCATTGATTTCAATGATCACTTTTAAAACATTACCGTGAAAGTTACACGTTGGCACGGCCTGTAATTCAAGCAGAACAATTTTTTTTTTCAGCCCAAAAAACTCTCTCCACATTCCTTAAGTTTTAGAAAGTCGTGACTGAAAACAATGAACAATTCATTGTTGAAATGGTACTCGACCAAAGCCGTTGTTCTTCCAAAAGAGAGTCTCCTGCCTCAGACTTCCACTGCTGCTCGTCTGATGTTTGGACATCAATCTCAACGGTAGCCAGACTTCTTTCTTTGTCAATGTTCTTCTTTTTTTGCCCGCCGAAGACTTGAAAGGACCAGGAGAGAATGGAAGGATGTGAAAGGAGAGAGAATGAAGAGAGAGGAACGGAGAGGGGAGGGGAGGGGAGGAGTATATCAGTAAAAGTTCAGGTGGAATGCTCCGGTGGAAAGCTTTTGAAGACCGTGAATGGTATAAAACAAAAAAAAGAGAGTAGTCGTGCCGTGCGGAGATTTTGCAAGTGCACACAGTCCTCCTCAATGGAGCGACTATAAATGAGAATATTTATACAAAAACAAAAAACAAAAAAAAAATCCACGGGCATAAATTTTTCATCGCAAAATAAAATTTGAAACATTTCAAACTTGGATGAACGTAAAAACGAAGGATTCTTTTGAATCTCATCGCTTCTCGTCATGGGAGGTCGATCAACTTGACGTGCTACATTAATGGCTGGATGGCTGGATGGCTGGCTGGATGGATGGATGAATGGATGAATGAATGAATGGATGGATGGATGATGGATGGATGAATGGATGAATGGATGGATGGATGGATGGATGGATGATGGATGAAAGAACTCAAAGAAAGACATAAGTGAATTATAAACTCATGGATGAACATTTAGGAAATCCTAAATTGATGATGATAATGATGCGCTGCTGAAACCGGTGGTCCATTTGGTCCACCCGGGGTCAGACGTACTCGAAATCTGAATTTATGGGGTAAGTTCCACCTTTTTCAAATTTTAATTGCCATCAAAAATGCCAATATTTACATCGGAAGCCAGTATGACGCACCTTGCATGTAAACACAACCTACTTTCATTCCGTGCCACCGATTGACCAATGACCTTCACGATGGAACGAGGGCACGTTTCTATTGGCCGGACTGGTGCGCGTGACGGCCACGCCTTCTTTTCCGGTCCTCCATTAATAGAGCTGGAAACAGGAAGGAAGTTGAGGAAATGCAAATATAAAATGAAATATTGCGATGAATGGGCTCGCGTGGTGAGGTGCGTGAATGGGAAATTATTATTATTATTATTATTATTGTTATTGATGATGATGATGATGAGGATGGCTGATGATGACGTTGATGATGATGATGATGATGACGATGATGACGACGACGACGATGACGATGATGATGATGATGATACTGACGTGGCNGTTATTGTTATTATTATTATTATTATTATTATTATTATTATTATTATTATTATTATTATTATTATTATTATTATTATTATTATTATTATTATTATTATTCTCAGCCCAGACTGGACTCCATTCCTTGAAATCCTTCTCAAAACCACACCCACAAAGTGGTAGTGCCTCAGTTTTGACATTACATGACATTCACGCTTACATTCCTAACACTTTCATTTCCAAGTCATTTAACAGCGCCATTGGTGTTCCTGGATTAATGACATTCAATTATTGTCTTAACGATGACGAGTCATCGTTGTCATCGTCATAATCGTCATCTAGAAAATGAGTTTCAGCATAGTTTTCAAAAACTCTAGCAATTTTCGTGACTGATCGATATATCGATTGATTGATTGATTGATTACATGACTGATGGCCTGTTTGATTGATTGACTTATTGTATGATTGACTGATTGGTTGGCTAATTGGTTGATTAATCGATCAATCGATTGTTGACAAATTAACTGGTTGATTGGTTGACTAATTGATTTTTTGTTTATTTGGTTGCTTAATTAAGCGATCAGACGATTGGTTGATTGATTGATTGATTGATTGATTGAGCGATTGATTGGCTGGTGTCAGGCAAGCACGTCTTTAGATGATGGCGATAAAAAGAGAAATGAAAGAACGTCAGCACATTCAATAATGGCGGACTCACTTTGATTGATGCTACGATTAGATACTGGACTTAATTCAATACCGATTCCAAATGGAAAGGAGAATTTCGTTCATTTCCATTCCATCCGCCTATCCGTCAATTCATTCATCCATTCACCGATCTGTTCATTTGTTTCTTCAATCAATCCCTCCGTATTTCTCGACATTCATTCATTAATTCATCCATCCATCCATCCAACCATCCATCCATCCATCCATCCATCCATCTATCCAACCTTCCATCTATCCATCCATCCATCCATCCATCCATCCATCCATCCACCCAGCATCCAGGACATGCGTGGATGATGTCTCCAATTGCTCAGTTGAAAGCTTTTTAGTTGAAATCTTAAACCACGTGAGTGACACAAGATGGTCTCCACGTGGCATGGTGTTCTTTAATCCGTTCAGGGATTCTTCCGTCCATCCGCATGTCACTCTCCTTTTTTCCATCCATCCATCCATCCATCCATCCATCCATCCATCCACCCGTCTATCCACTCATCCATCCATCCACTCGCCTATCCACTCATCCATCCATCCATCCATCCATCCATCCACCCGCCTATCCACTCATCCATCCGATCACCCAATTCGACTGACAATGGCTTGGTTTTCCATTCAGATTTTTATTCAAGGAAGTCCTGTTTCGACTTGCCCATGACGTCACATGGATTCACTTATCGACAGGTTCTCTTCAGGAGTGCAGGAGTGTGAATGAATGGGTGGATGGATGGGTGGATGGATGGATGGATGGATGGAAGGAAGGGTGGATGGATGGTGGATGGGTGGATGGATAGATGGATGGATGGATGGGTGGATGAATGAATGAGTGGTTAATAAATGTTTATAGATATTTATTATTCCATCATCGACTTTATTAAGAGAAAGAATTGAGTCATCGTGGTTAGGAGATTCATTTAATTCAATTTAATTCATTTAATTCATTCAATTCAATTTAATTCAATTTAATTCAATTTAATTCAATTTAATTCAATTTAATTAATTCAATTCAATTCAATTCAATTCAATTCAATTCATTTAATTCAATTAATTCAATTTAATTCATTCAATTCATTCATTCACTCTCCTCAACTCCATTCCATCCTGTTGTAGGAAGATAATCAGAGACATTAGGTGGGTTTTATCTCGTTTCACGAATGAACATTGTTTTGGCGAGATCGTCATCACCAATCGAAACTTCATCGAAACATTATTCTTAAAATAAAAATAATAATGTTGATATTATTATTTATTGTTTACGTTATGTACTTAATCTGTGCAATGAAACTCTCATCGTCTCTCGTCATCGTCGTCGTCGTCGCCGTCGTCGTCGTCATTATTATCATCGTCATCGTCATCACCACCACCATCATCATCGTCGTCGTCGTCGTCATCATCATTATCATCATCGTCATCGTCATCACCATCACCATCACCATCATAACCATCATCATCATCATCACGGACATCCTAGCAACCACGTGGGATGCAGCAGCAAATATTGGACCTGGCGGCCAACCAGAGGACGAGTCATCCTTCCCATCTCCTCGGTATATAAGAGCCGTCAGGAAATAGGAAATCGAAATATTAGGACTGCGCATGCTCCTCCTGCTCTCGAACACTTCCGCTTCCGAAGACCTCGGGAGAACCACTTCCTGTTCCCATCCAATTGTTTCCAGGTTTCTTCCGGGACCCTCTCTCCCGATTGATCCGCGGGGTAGACCCTGAAGCCCTCCCCGCGTCTGTTCGGAGGCGCCAACGAAGCGGATATTCTTCAGTGCAGACTGAGCGCCTTAAAAAGTGGGTGAAAGACTTGTTCTTCTGGGTTCGTCATCATCATCATCATCATCATCATCATCATCATCATCATCATCATCATCATCATCATCATCATCATCATCATCATCATCATCATCATCATCATCATCATCATCATCATCATCATCATCATCA
>MPNW01001090.1:28889-46648 GCA_011800805.1 Hirudo medicinalis
CATTATTCATTCATTCATTCATTCATTCATTCATTCATTCATTCATTCATTCATTCATTCATTCATTCATTCATTCATTCATTCATTCGATCACTCATTCCTTCATTCTCCTGATCATTCATTCCTCCATCCATTCCACCTATCACAAAAAACCTTTTCTGAGATTCTGTCGCACGAAACTCTTCACTCGGACCATAACTTAACTTCGAAATGAAGCTTATTCTCGGCACATCCCTAATTGGAAATTCCAGCGACCACTCACCGTTGCCTAGCAACTGCATGCCACAAGTCTTGAAAAAAAAAATAAAAGGGTTGCCATGGATTGTAGAGAGGTTGTGAAGTCGTAAGGAATGGGTTGTTGTTGTTTTTTTTTTGTTTTTGTTTTTTTTTTGTGATGAATTACATTCCAGCGTAAAATTATTCTTGTTTTTATTTTATTTTAGTTTCATTAAATTTGTTGAATTGATGTTTAGAGTTGTACCTAGTGCTGGGTTTAACGAGCATGCCATATTTAAATTTTCGCGTGTTTAACTTAAAAATTGCTGAAAATTGAGCAACAATAAGGAGAATATTTGACGAGGAATTGCAAAGTAAACAATGATATCCTCACGATATGAATTGGGCGTGGAATATTTTTCCTTCGACGAATATGAATGTGCAAACGTGAAAATAAAAAAGATATATTTGTAAAGTCATTTACGAATTTCATTATTCTCAAGAAGTTAACAAGGGTGAATTGAACGCTAACAAGTTATGCAGTCGAGCTGAGGCTGGGTTTATCCAGAGAATCTTTTCAACCTTGTCATCACCATCACACTCACATAATCACCATCATCATCAACCCCATCGACATCATCATCATCACTTACATCATCATCGTCACAGCTATCATTTCGTTCTCCGTGACACTCGGTCAGTTTAGAGTTTCACCATCAAGTCACGTGACTGTGTTTATCGTCGTATCTCGGAATGCAAACAGAAGAGGATCCTCGTGCGTCAGTGGTTATAATTTCAAGAGCACAATCATAATTTCATAAGATCATAATTTCACAGTGTCGAGATCGCAAACCGGCTTGCGTCGAAACGTCCAGCGTCCTTGGAGCGTCCACCGCCTCATAAATGGTCGACCCGATGTCCCGTTGAGGGTCAATGGACGTCTACAGTTTAATCTCACCACTGCATTAAAAGGTGCATCATAAAAATTAGCTAATGTATATTTTATTAGTTGACGTTACGACTTAAAAAAGTACAGGAATATATTCATTCATAATATATCGGAATACAAGTCTTGTCCAATACAAGGCTTGAGTAGTCGAAGGTTTGTACTTGGAGAGCTGGAAGAAGATGCTGCTGTTCTTCACCCGCGATCATGTCCTCGTCCTTGATCCTCATCCATGGGAATTCCAAGATCTTTTTCAGATCCGGTCTCCAATGTGGATTGATGTTGAGTAGGCTACATATTAGAGATCGTAGATCTGGTGACGAAAAGTCATTTGGCTGAATAACATCTACTTTTGAAATTTTTCTACGAAAAGATTGAAGCTTGCAAATGTGTTTTTAAATACAATTTTACAATGTTTTTGTGAAACAGTAAAAATAAAAAATCATTGTGCTCTCCCTCGGACAACTTTTGGAAATTTATTCTGGCAGCATCAAGAGCAGTCTGCTGAAGTGGTACCGTTGGTTGCTGGCTGGATCACTTCCAGTTGTCATGAAGACCAGGAGATGACCCAACGTCCAATTTGTGAATGCCATTCTGTGAAAATTTCTTTTCATAAATAATTAACGAATAACATTATAAATGCATTAAATAAACATTTGTTGAAGAATATGGTTAGCGAATGTTCTCTTTGAAATATCAATAACTTAGCGAATGAATATTTATGAGTGTTCAGGCTAATGAAAATTTAAAACTGTCCCAGTAGGAATTTCTAAAACGAAATTATTTTCCGATTGAAATATTCACGTTAGTCTCAGCCAATCACGACATTTTTACACTAGTCGTAAATAATACATTAACTATTTCACGAAAACTGATATTAACATGAAAGGCAATCATTACCCCATTATTGTCCCATCAAAAGTCTGCATGACCAAAGAAAATCCCCTAGTTGGACTGAAGAAGACATTAGACATGTGGATGATGTTATGTACTCCTGCCAGTTCGATCATGTAATTTGCCTCTGCAGGACATTGGGTCGCTGGCAGAATCTTCAGCTTTTGGCAAGGCTGAAAACACGGAATCACATTATGAATTTTATTAGGAGATTTAGAGTCGGTTGGTCCTCTTGATCCGAAAAATCTGCAAATGTGTTTTGAAAGATAGGCTCACACGGATCACTAATCCAATCGACATTTTGAATAATCACGGTATTAATTTCTTCGATTAGCTTGCATTTTAATTTAATTTAATTTAATTCTCAATCATTCAAACATTTTGAATTTTCTTACAATTTCTGTGATTGGACCTTTTGAAGAATTGATGAATTTCACAGCAGCCTGTAAACAAATTGGAAGATTTTGATTAACATTTCATACTTGCTAAGTAAACTTAATTATAAAGATTGGAGGTTTCCACTTTTTATTGTAATTTGAGCAGTAAACCAGGAATACTTGACCGAATCCTCCGCTCCCCAAAGGCTCCAAGATTTGAAAATCGGTCTCTAGTTCTCTTTTTTTCGAAAACTGGGCAATTAAACAACTTGGCATACCATAAATGATGCAAAATATCAAATCAGGATAAAAATAGCCAGATAAACACAAAATAACACAAATCGTCAACTAAATTGGTTTAGTTTTAGTAATATCTCGCCTTAGGTCCGACCAAACGTTTCGAGAACGATGGCATGAAGCGACGAATGTCGTTAGTTGAGGGATCAGGAAGAGTTCTTAACCTTGAGGATGAACCATTTGGATCGCTTTGTCGAAGCTTTCCGATCCAGTTACTCTGGGAAAATCCCGCCCTCTTGTCCATTTCTGCGTTCGGCCTCTTGTCACGCTTTGTTTGGCTTTAATTTTGTATTATTTCGTACTTTAACATCACAAATAACGCTAAAAGTGACGCTTACGTTTACGTAATGACATGGATTAAACAAAAGTAATGACTGATTTCGAAACATGGTTCCGATTTGTTTGGTGTTGATATCTAATAGATTTAGTAATGATGGCGCAATAAGATTTGATTTTAAAAAAAATTCAAAAATATTTTACAAACATTGCTGCATCATCGATTAAAATAATTAATTTAATATTACTATGTAAATTTTCTAAAGATTTGCCTGGTTGGTAAATTATGTTTAAATAGTCTAATAGTTGAGAATAGAAAAACACTTTCTTAGGTTAATTAAAATAGAACTTCCAGATTATATATTTTATCCTAATATATTCGTCAAACTTTATGAACAATTTTTGTTAAATTTTATTCACACATTTAAGCAGCTATTTACAACGTAACATTAAATTTCATTAGTTATATTGTTTATGCTAGCAAAATTGAGCAGCTGGAAATTGTATAATGGAGCGGGAGATGGCAGACGTCTTCAGGTAACTAAAACCAGCTAACTTAAAACGAGATAAGCGATACAAGCTTTGAGAATTGACCGTAATGTGCCGTCATTACATTTATATAACTTTGTTTTTTACCTTGAGCAAGTAGTTAATTTATTGTGAATGTTTTTTCGTATTTTGTTCGGCTTCACTTCTAAAGATTTAAATTGCATTAAGTTTTCAGTAAGTCATCATTTATTAGAAGAATAAATTAAACGCTTAAAGTTTATACAATAATTATTTTTCATGATTAAATTTAAATACTAGTTTGTTCTCGAGTTTACGGGTACATTCCCCGTCCGCGATTGCGCCGGTGTTCGGAAAGATGGCAGATGTTGTTGGTGAAGATGTCGAGATTACTAGTGTGGAGCCTGGTTATTCTGACCAGCCCATAAGAAGTATGAGATTAATTTTTCTCAAAAGTGTGCTGCGTTTGCAAAACTCAGATATCAGCTTGTGTTGCTTATTCTTGGAGGTTTACTGCTGATGACATGAAATGTGTGATGCTTAGATTGCAATAATAGTTTTGTGGGCTTTTCATGCTCTTTATAATCTGATTTAATTTGAGGATTTTAACAATGGTATCTTCTTAGAAGATGCTGTTAAGTTTTAAACGTTCTAATTCAAAGTTGATGAGGAGCATTCATCTCAGAATCAGAATGGTGAAACAAGGGCACCTTCTGGCAAAGGTACACGAGCTGATATTATATACTCATTATTTGTACAAATATTTGCATTAGTGTGCACTTTTTGTTGGTTTACTCCTATTCAATGAACTTGACACATAATTGTAATTTTATGCAATTCATCTCAGAGCATTTTCTATCTTTCTCCATTGCAATCATTTCTCTGAAGCTTAATGCCTTGAGATTTAATAAAGATGGCAGGAGCGGGTCGGCCAGTCGTTCCGGTTCATCCCGGGGCAGGTCCTCGTCGGTATCGTCACGTTCGAGGTCACCAAGGAAGAAGCCAAGGTCCCCCATAAACATGCTAGCATCCCCCAAAAGGAGCAAGAAGCACTCCAAGACTCGTTCTAGGAGCAGGTCCAAATCTGGATCTCGTAGGTCGAAGTCTCCTGGGAAACGCTCCAGGTCGAACAGGGGAAGATCTCCAAGGTTTGTGGAGTCAAATTCGGGGCGATTTATTTGATTTTGCTCGAACTGAATACGTGTTTTGGTCGGCAAAATACATTCTTTCCAGTTCAGTTATTGCTTCCCGATCTGAGAATCCGCAGTGTTGCAGATGCAGTGCAAGTTTGACTTTGGCCTCGTAACGTTGTAATTTTCATTGGCGTGAAATTTGAGTGAACAAACTCAAACGAATGGATTCTTTGATGAAAAAAATTGTATCATAAAAGTTCAAATGCTGCATTGTATGCCATCAGATTTTTGCATTTCTTGATTTGTTTTATTTTGCTAGGCCAAGACCAAGAGAGGATGCAGGTAATTTGCTTTCTTGAATTGCTTGTCATCAATTCTTAAGTTGGAAGGAAAATAAATACTTCAAATTAGAAAATATCTTGGATGCTAGGGCTACTGAGATAAATGAGTAATCATTCTTTGTGAATCTGTTGCAACGTCATCTTCGTTAGAGGGATCTGACTTTTTGTCTGAATCTCAAAATCTTTTCGTATTTTAAAATCGTTTCACGTCTCTTCAAAAGTTTGATGTTTTCAAATGTCGAAACACCATCCTGGTCTGACGAATAGAGATATTGATTGATGGGCTGACGAAACAATCGATTCTTAATTACAACAATGAAATCACAGCTCTTCTTTTCAGCAACACAAATTATTGAAACAGTTACTTATTGTTCATGATGTTAGTTATCTCTCATTAATATTAATAATATTGTAATGTTATCATTATTATTTTTATTGTCATTTGTCACCGTCGACGTGTTCGTGACGTTGCACGACCTAAACGCCGCAACTCGAGTCGCTATAATTTCAATTGATAGTTGAAGAGCAGGCCCTAACTCCAGAGCAGGAGGAGATGATGAAGGTCATGGGATTTGCCAACTTCAGCACGACCAAGGTCAGTGCGCCCGTAGGCCGTTTTTATCGACCGGGACGTGCGCATTGCAATGAAGTCGCGTCGGCAGATTCGATCGTAAAATTAAACAAAATTAATAATTAAACTGATTCGAAGTAGTAGTTCGTCCATTTTGCACGACCTGGAGGTGTTTTTTACGTTTTCCTTGAAATTTTCAAACGAGATTTTGCTTCAAACTTTTAATCTCGATTCGTGCTAGCTTTTTTTATCTCTCGACATTTGGAAAATCGATCGACGCAGAATTCGTAGGTCGACTTCGTCACGACCCTGGCGATTCGTGACATTCATCGTTGCGATTTCTCGCATTCAGAAAGCGTTCGACGAGCCTTATCCCTATGCCGAAGAGGACGGAGTCGAGTACAGGTTTGCCGACGGACGGGGAGGCGGAAGAAGGGACGACTCGAGGAGAGACGTCGACAGAAGAGAGAGAAGGAGTCCCCACAGGGGAAGCGGGAGCAGTTGGAGCAGGAGCACTGACTCGAGGAGAAGATCGAGGTCGGTGAATGTCGTCAACTCATCTCGTTGCTACGTCTTGTCGTCACATTATTTTCGCCATTTTTATTATTATCGATAAATGTCTTATCTTAATGTCCTTCGATGCATCGTTTTGCTATTCATAAATGACGTGATCGAGAAAACCATCGAGTTTTGAAATGTAAGGTCTGAGGCAGACTGTTGAGCTGCAGTTTATGCTGGTTTTGGTCTCTCAGTCATTTGTCAGCTCATAAACAAGTCGGATGATCACGAAAATAATAACTTATTATTCTGGAGCGTTATGCAATTTTAAATCCTCTTTCAGGGAGAGAGACTACGACAGGTGCAGATACGAAAGGTCGAGTCGCGACGAAGGCAGAGAAAGGTTCAGGCAGGACGAGAGCAGAGGAAGACAGAGGCGTGACGACAGCAGAGGGAGATCGAGGAGAGATGACAGCAGAGGAAGGTCGAGGAGAGATGATAACAGAGGAAGGTCGAGGGACGAAGAGGACGGGGGCAGGTACTCCAGGGAGAGCGGATGCGGGAGGAGCAACGGGTCAGGTTACGGATCCGGGAACGGTCGCTACAGAGATTAGGAGGACCCTTGACGCGAAGACACGACGAGGAAAACATCTATGCTGAAGTTTGTTGAAGTGAAAGATCGATAACTCTATTCAGGCAAATCTTAGGAAGGACAGTGGCTTAGTTTTTATTTACTTTCGGTCGATCCTGTACATAGGATTCCAAAAATAATTGTTCGTTCCCGTATTCGTCGGCAAAGTTCGATCTCACCCCTGCAATTCGTTTTGTTGATTGTGTCGTTGGCCCCTTAACCCTGCACTTGAAATGTGAGTTTGACCCCGTGAGTCGTCCAAGCCAGAAGTGAAAACATTGCCCCGCATTCGTTTCCGGAGTCGGGTCGTTGCTTTTGTTTGGCATTACTGACATTGCTATTGTCGTTGCGTATCCCGACGCGAGCGGCTCGGGGATCCGACGTCCTTCTGCGGACGATCTCCTCTTGTCGGTTCGAATCTTGTTTAAACGCGGCATCATTCATTCCGTCGAGAAAAATATTTGCTTGTTTGTTAGATAGAATCGATTGTTCTGATTGTCGAGTCGACAAAAGCTGCAAAACACTGCTCTGCTGGGGACGATTGGTTTTGTTTATTTTGAAGAAAGTGTTTTTTTGTGGCAGGAGGATATCTCGTCGGTGGTGGTGCGTGGTCGGGCTCGCTGGAAACCGCGGGACTCATATGACCCCGTGCAGCACGAGCTTGTGGAGCTCATTGCAGATTTTCTTGTCATTTTCGAAGCTCTGAAAGTAGAAGCGAAGGGGGGTTAAAATTGCTCGCGAGCTCGACATGTTATTGGGAGTTTCGAATGCCACCCCTCGATGTGCGTCGAGTGAATTCTTGGTTGTTAATTGTTAGTTTGAAATGTGCTAAAGACGAATTAACTCCATTTGCCTGAAAAGATCAGTCAGACCAATTTCATAGTTGATGTCAAGTAAAACAAGTTGTAGGTCAGAGTCAAAGTCAGAGTCAAATAACCTTCTTGTAATAAATCTGGGCAAGGCATTCGTCTTTGGCGACTCCCCTGCCCGATGTCAGACATCTGCCGTAGTAGAAGCAGGCGATCGAGATGCCCATCTTTATGAACGGAATCAGACATTCCGTCTCTTTGCTGATCGTGGCGATGTCCACGACGTTGACGACCCTTGCGACGTTATGTTAAAGAGAATGTCATTGTAATAAAGTGCAAATGTCGTTGTAACTTCTCGTTGTAAAGCTAGAAACAAGATACAAAATGATTGCTAAAAGGTTGTGTACTTACATTAATGTTTATTAGTCTAATTTTAAGATTGGCATTAATATTACCTGGAAATATTCCCCAGGTCACACTGCGCAGTGGACATGAATTAGTTATCAATGCCGACATGCCATGTTTAAAAATACCTGTAGGAAACACAGTCGCCCCCAAAGTGATTGGCATTGTTATATCGGTAATGATTAGATCCCACAATTGCATAATTATAAGCATTAATTAGGCCAAATGAAATATATTATGTCGAGCAAACTGAAGATAGGGCGACCAACTCTGTGGCTAACTCTGCAGACTTTGTGAACAGCTTCCTGTGGTAATAGTACTTAACCATGTTCCCCTTGGCGTAGATGCTGCCCTTGCTCGCAGCTTTCTTCAGCAACTTGTAGCCCTTCTCCTCCGACCTTTTGACTCCCATTCCACTGAGGTACATTACGGCCAGAGATCCTGGTAGAAAGATTAAAATTAGGTCCAGGTTTTCGTACAGTCTGAGTGTCTGCAGTCCATCAAGAGCTCTGTCCGTAATAGCCACACATTAAGTAAGAATAATGTATTATATGTTACATTGTATTGCATGTTAATGTATGCTATCGTATTATAAATGCAATATTAATGCAAACTAGAAGTTGAACAGTATTTTGTTTCTCATACCACATCACCTCAGTTGGATCTGTTAATTTTATATGCTAATCTTACACCTAGTTTCCAACCTGTCCATTGAAATGTCGAAGGAAAAAATAATGTTATTATTGGCTGTAAATGTTTCATTATAATTATTATTTCATTTCATTTTGGCCTACCCTGGGACTCCAGGGAACCCTTTTCCCCGGCAAGGGAATGATAGTGAAATGCGAGGTCGAGGTTACGATGGTCGGGGAGGGTGTAGAAAAGACCGAGGATCGTCTGAGCCTGAGTGCACGACTCCGTCTCCTGCTCCCCTTCGGCTGCGAGCTTCCAAAACCTAGAGGATGTTTGGAAAGATGGCCGAAAAATAATCATCATCATCATCACGATGGTAGACAGTGACTGTGGCAATGCTGGTACAAACGAGTCCAATCAAGACAAGCATGATATAAAAGACATTCTAATAACAACCAAACTAAATATATAAAAAAAAAACAATAATTAACACAACCTCCAAAAATCAATTTTAATGACCGACTCAATCCTAACTTTTCTGCAAGTTCTTCGGATCTCGAGACTCCGAATCCATAAAAATAAGCCCTTCCGACATTCAGGGCCGCTGCCTGACGAAGGTGAGAGGCTTCGGGATCGGTCGACAAAGCAATTTCATTCATCATCTTAAAGCCGAGAGTCTGATGAGATTAAAAACAAAATTGAATTTAAATTGAATTAGATTCAAGTGATAATAGTAATGATAATAATGATGATGATAATAATGATGGCAATAACAACAACAACAACAACAACAACAATAATAATAATAATAATAATAATTTCTCCAGAAAAGCCAATTTGAATAATATAATGAATAATTTGACAATTCCATAGTAATAATAATAATAATAATAGTGATTAATATTTCAGAAGAACAATATTGATGTGCAATGAGTGTGAAGCATGACTGAATGCAGAAGCATTAAGTGCAATGTTTATGTTTCAAACATATCAAACCGAAGATAAAGTAAACCGATAATGTATAAAAAAAAACAAGCACCATGTTTATTTCTGTACCGAGTCCGTCGTAGCACATCATTGCTGCCTGATATTTTGACTGAAAGTTGCCCCGATTGGCCATTATTTCAAAGTAATGGAAAGCCTTTTCATAATCACCCTGAATTGATAGTTTGAAATTTCTAAAATTGTTTCTGTGGATGAAATAATTGCCAAATTGTTTCCATTCAAAAATCATTTAAATACTATTACATTTCGTGTCAAACATTTTTGTAAATAATTTCTTGTAATTTCATAACTGCTATTGAATGACATGCAACATATAAAACAATAAATGTCATAAAGCCAAGCATTTAGCTCTAGTAACCTTTTCGTAGAGAAACTGTCCGTAGAGAAAAAGACTGTAATCGTCGGTAACATCGAGATCATCGATCAGCTTTGCTTCGATTTCTTTCAATTCGCCATCAGTCATCGGAATGCGATCCAGAAAATTTGGATCCCACTCCGTCTTCTCGCAGACGTTGATCTTCACGTCCATCACTTTAAGAAAAAGTTTTCAAATCTAGGCGCTCGAGACGTTATCCACACCTGGCAACCATTGCAACCATCCTGTACGGTTTCCACGGTAACCATTTACATATTATTCTTCGTCTTTTTGATTGTTTTATATATTTATTCAAAAAAGTGAAGATTGTCTCTTGAGGTGGGTCAAACACGTAAGATAATATGTCCTACAGCTAATTATTTCTCAATGCTTCAGCATAATGGCGTTTACTTTTGCCCTCCATGCAAAACATTAAAAAAAAAGCTGGCGAGAAATTTTTGTAAAGAAAGCTTCGCTGTGTCAACTTTCTATTCGTGTTTTGTGGCAGGCAGATTCAAAATAACGGCAATGAGGACCTCGCGAAGTGTTAGCAATTAGTTTTTATTACTTTTATTGCTTTAACATTTTGTGTTCTTCAATAAAATTGTAATCTTTGCCATATTTACCCGCTCGGCAGATTTTATGTTTGTTTATCAATTCTAAAAACAAATCGGCAAAGTAGTATTCTCGAAGTAGTGGTTTCGGATTATAAAATAACTTAATCTCATCATTTCTGAAGGGTCGTTAATTTGTATTCGTTCCGACATTCACAGCAGTTAAAACCATAGTTTGTTAATTAATCATTTTGACGATGCCCCTTTACGGAGTGGGATTTAACGAATATCAACAACTGGTGGTTGATGCAGACGATGTCATCCGAGAGCCGGTGGAATTGAGCCAAGATGTGAACTTTTCTGTCAAAACATTGAAGTGTGTAACAATATTTTGGAGCAGAATAATCGCCATAGCAGAAGATTGCACGGTTCTGATACGACATTTGAGAAAAGTGGATGATTTAGAGATTGAGAAAAGTTCCAGCACTTGCCACAGTTACCAGATGATGGACAATGCCTTCTGTGCTTTGTCAGGTAGTTTCGATGGCATGTTAACTTTCAACAGCTCAGACAAAACATTGTCACTGTGGGACAAAGATTTTGAAAACCCCAAAACCATAAGTTGTGATCAACTCAGTGATGAAGAATTCTCCATTGAGAGCATCCACATCACAGAAGACAGTAAAACATTACTTTTCATGTCAACTTCTGGAACACTATACAAATCTACTACATCTTTGACTGAAACGAGAGTAACATCATCGCTCGTCATCCAGCATTTTCATCTTCTTCCAGATCGAACTCTCCCCATAAAAGTAAGGCAGGTCTCCTGTGGCAAGCATCACACGCTAGTACTCACGGGGATTGGAATTGTGTTCAGTTTCGGGGTGGGCAACCAAGGCCAGTTGGGGATCGGATCCATCGAATCGAGGGAGCGGCCAACCATCGTCGAGGTCCTCGAAGGTCTTTTCGTGTCACAAGTGAGTGCCGGGGGCTGGCATTCGTTGGCTCTCACCGACGGGGGGGACGTCTACGTTTGGGGTTGGAACAATTATGGTCAGCTAGGACTGCCCTCCGGTAGCAGTGATGGTGAAGGCCGACCTGACAGGTGATTGTGATTACTTTTAACGTGATGAATTAACATTGTTTAATGTCAGTGGTTATATGAAGGTGACCAAACTAGGTGAATGGTCAAGCCATTATTAGCAGTCATCGCACGATAAATTACGATCATGACATATTTAATGTGAATTGTGATTGTGAATGCGACCTTATCCAGACTGTCAGTGTATATAAACATAACATCAGTATAAACATGCCTCTCCCCTCAAGTCGATGCTTCTGACCGAGAAAGCAAAAACCGATGCCACCAACGACCGGCCGGGACTTCCGAGCACAGAATTAGCATCGTTCTGAGGTGCAGGTTGGCCGAATGGATTACGTTCCTGCATAAGGCGGTAATGGCAACAGTCGTAATGTGTCGTGTTCGAAACTCGGCCTGCACTGCCGCAAGCGCACTTGGGAAGGAGTGCTATATAAATGGTTGACAAGAAGCGCCTCTGACGCTATGCATATGGCGCTATATAAATGAAGTACATTTACATTTACATTTCTGAGTATTTTCCCCCCAATTTCTTAAAGCTTTTAAATTTGTATTTCAGGGATGTGGTGAGCATCCAGCCGTATCCAGTCTGCCTCGAGATTCCAGGCTCATCCGTCGAAGCCTCACATGGTTCCATGGAAAGCCACGGAAGCAACCTGTCACGAACAGAGGATCGGGAATGCATGCCGTTCGCCTACGTAGCCAGCGGTTCGAGACATTCATTGGCCCTTAACTTGGTGGGGGAGGTCTTTTCATGGGGTTGGAATAAGTACGGGCAACTGGGTTACAAGAGTGCCGAAGTGAACGACAGACCAAAGAAAGTCGACATTCCAGGTGGTGAAAAAGTTGGCAGGATCTACGCAGGTCACTGGAACAGCTTGTTTCGAACTCGAGCAGGCGAAAAGCGACCTTAGACTAAATTCAAACCCCACGAGATTACAAACGACGACAAGTATCTCGACATTCCTCCGAATGTGCCTCACGATCGCAAATTTCCTTCTCTAATAAAAGTCATGAACACTCTTTAATGAAATTAAATTATTTACTGGAACAAAACAAGACAGCCACAGTTTCTTGTCATCTTCGAATCTCTCCTCTCAAGAGAGCATGTCGCCCAGGAGTGCGAGGGTCTCCGCGTCGGCCGTCTCGTCCGCTCCGTCGTCGATGTCCTTGTCGTCTCCTTCCCGAGGTCTCTTGGGCTGGTTGGCGACGGAATGCGTCGCCCTCCACTTCCGTTTCCTGGGACGTCGAATCTTTTTCGTTGCGTTCTGACTCGGCTCTGCGTCCTCATTCTTCCCTCCCATCGCTTTGACTTTGATCTTCTTTCTTCTCTCGGCTATGTCGTTCTCGCTGTCGACGGACGCCTGTGGCTGGAGTGAATGTCGTGTTTAGTTTGGTAGATGTCGCGTCTTACTTAGAATACGTCGGGTAACGTGCTCTCTCGAGCAATACTTCCTAGCTGTTTAATATTTCCAAAGTAGTACGACTTAATATCTCCTTAATAGTTCGATCGCATGACCTGTAAGTTATAAATAAATATGGTGTTTTCTGAACAAATCCCGATGCAGGTGAGTAAGTGAGTAAGATGAGTAAATTAACTGGCGATGAAATAATTAGATTTGAGAAAATCATCTTGGCTTTTTAAATGCGTTCGCTTTTTGTCTTGAAATCTATCTATCTCCTAAAGTTTAACTCGATCCTGTACGATCGACGCTTCAATAACCTTTGGGGGTTCCAGGTCTTCTTCCGTGTCGTTGGCATCGGACGACGTTTCGTGCTTCAAAAACAAGGCGACTATTTAGCGGAGGGAACGTGAAATTGGATTTAATTTCTTAAACGGTCGTCGGAATCAACGAATCCTCCAGTAATCGATGATTTTGTCACGGCTCACCCTCTTGTTGGCCTTGATCCTTCTCTTCCAATTTTCGTGAGAGACGAGTTGCCTGTGCAAGTGCAAGTTGTTTGAAATGCAACTCACTAATAATAATAATAATAATAATT
Organism: Hirudo medicinalis; assembly: GCA_011800805.1. Lineage (NCBI taxonomy): Eukaryota > Metazoa > Annelida > Clitellata > Hirudinida > Hirudinidae > Hirudo > Hirudo medicinalis. The sequence goes on from MPNW01001090.1 coordinate 42,441, forward strand.
AATAATAATAACAACAACAATAATAATAATTATCGACTGACAGTGTCTGATTACTTTCTGAACTATTACAATAATTTCTTAATTTAAGTTGTACTCAATTGTCTGTAGCCATTAGACATTCAAAGATCGTCCATGATCACTTAGGCGCTCACTTTGTAATCTTCTGGACGACGTCTCCCGTCGACACGTCCAGCGACTTTGCAATCTCCGGGTATTTGTCCATGACCCTCTGCTTCTGCAGCTCGTACTCTGCCACAGATTCTGTGAGTTTCTGATGTAAAATAATATTTATGGTTGATGAACCACATGCACCGATAATAATAACAACGACAACAATAATAATAACAACAACAATAATAATAATAACAACAATAATAATAATATAATACTAAAAGAGAACACCTATTCAATAATACAATAACCGTAATAATTATTTCTAAAATATTTTATCGGTCGATGAGCATGACAACGGCGAGCTTACATCCAGCATGTCAGAGGTGAAAATCTTGTCGATGGCCCGCGGCTTGGTGAACAACTCCTCGAGTCTCTCGTCCTCGTCGTGCGTCGCCTGCGTCACCAGGCACACCTGCGACGAGAAAGCGGTTGTCATAGAAACGCGACCGCCGGGTCGTCTGTCGCCGGGCGCGACGACCGCGGTTCGAACGACTACCTACCTCGGCTCTCATGGCCGCGATGCTAAAGGCACGGTCCTTCCTCATGAGGTTGAAAACGTACATTACGTCGTACAGCTCTTGAAGTTTTCCTGGAACTAAAATCATGAGCCTGACAAGTCGAGAATGTTTTTTTTTATTTAAAAATTCCGGAAAGGTTCGGATTGATTTCTTTTTCATCGATCGTTTATTCAGATGAGGTGTGGTCTCATAGTTCAATCGTATTGGAAATACAAATTATGATTTGGAGCATTAATTAGTAATGTCATTGTAACAATCCCACACAAGAAAAGTATTTTTGGAGTGCTGAAGAGCAAAGGAGCAAAGGTGAGTCTTGCAAAACCTAGCAACGGATAATGTTCCATAAACCCACAAACTCGATTCGACGAGCGAGCAACAGACGGCGATTAAAAAAAAAATGATTACAATGATTAATCAATTATTAAGTCGAACATACAACAATCTTTATTCATAGTCCATGCATCACTTATGATAAAAGTCCTACCCATAGAGCAGATGCCAGCAGAGATCTGGTTCTGCACATCCTCGATGAAGGCAACGAGGTCCTTCCACTCTTCTAGAGTCAGTCTGATCTGATGAAAATCAAAAAGGTTCGGTCGTCACTAATAAAAGGACGTACAATTTGGTCGTGATTTTGATGATCTCAAGCAACCCAATTGGTTTTAAAAAATTCAAATTGATTCTAGATTTGAGCGATAAGTGACTCGATCGTCCATTAAGAGGGCGAGCTCACCTTAATTTGTAGTTCGAAAGGATAGCATTGGCAAACAGCATAGCACATGTAAATTCCCAAAACTCGAACAACGGGTGCATTGAACGAGGCCATGTAATCAGCCCCGGCCCTCAGAAGCTCTCTGCCGAACTGGAAAACATTCAATTTTCAAGTACTCTTTAATGCCACTACAATAATATTTGCCGATGTCACAAATTCAGTCAGCAATCTCATTTACTTAATTCAATCTATAAATTGAACTTCAACAAAAATTATATGAAAAAGTGAGTGCATATCATTCTGCCATCAACTCAGTGAACAAACATCATGCAAAGTAAGCAGTGATGCAAAAAGAAAAGCCACAAGAAAATAAAAGCAATTAGAAAAACGTTTCTTTGAAATAAGCACACTGCTTATTTAGACTCAATAATTAAGTATAAAAATGAAATAATGGGTATGCAAAAAAGTTAAATTAGACAAATTAGAATCCTACTGATTCGAGATGCATTAACAAAATGTAAGTCAGTTTTTTAAAAAAAAAAGCAAAAACTGAAAATCTAACACATAAAAAAAAAGTGGTCAAACAAACACTAAATACAAAAATTTTCAAAATGAGGAAATAACCTCATTGCATTCTTTCTCCTCGCTATGGCCGGCAAACAAGTTATCAAAAGACAGTTCTTTCCAAAGAGACAAGAACGCATCATAGCCGAGAGAACGAGATTCAATAAATCGATCGCAAAATTTAGAAAAATCCTCGGCAATATATCTTGAAAATTTGATGAAACCACTCTCCATCGCCATATAAACAAAAACAACTGAACGCAAAGCAAATTAATATAAGTGCTGGACGTAAACCAAATAATCCGTTTAATCAGATAAACAAAATGCAGCCATGAGCGTTCAAATTTAAATAAACAGCATTCTGATATACAGTGGAAAATAGAATAATAAAATTGAAAAGGCATCATCCTTTTTTTGTGAGTGGTTGTTCCAACTTGTGCTTCTTCCAAGGCTGCTGTGGACAATCCGATCTCTTAGATAGATAGTTTAAGGGTTAGAGAAGAAAGTTAAGAGATGAATCAGATCATAGCTTGGGCTACCTCCAGGGATGTCATCTGTTGCCCTCTACAGCAAGAGCGCAAAGTTAAGGCTACCTCTGAGATCCACAGCGGAGGAACATAAGGTCTCCAAAATAATAACGCAATGAATGTTAAACAACTCTGCGGACATCAGGATCCGCGAAGTTAAATCACTGTTAAGAACAAAAAGGAAGTTTAAAGCACAGGATGAGATCGATAAGTCAGTTTCGGAACTGACGTTTGAGGAAATGCAGGTTCCATTCAGTCTTGCTGTAGGTTGGAACCACTTCGCAAAATGGTCACTGTTCAGCAATTTAATGAAAACGGAGAATTACTCTGATCTAGCGAAAGATCCGGAGGGTAGCGGATTTCGGGTCAAGTAAATGCCTGTTGAAGTTGGGGCGAGGGGTTTGGTTGGGAACTCCTCATTCAAATTGGTTTATAGAGCCGCACAGAACTAAGGCTGTGATAAAAATGCTTCATGTTAGATTTTGAGATGAAGGACGTTGCTTAAAAGAAGGGGAGAAATGCGGTTTGGTTGTTGAAGAGGTGGCTCGCGCAATAGCAAAATGACGAGAAATGCGAATGAGCGCTTAATGCGATATATGAGCGCGGCCGGTGAACGTAATTTTCAAAGTGAACGCGACCGCTACATAGAAAATATAACGCTCAGTTTGCATTATATGGTATCGATGTGCAAAGGTCGCCGCGAGTCTTTCGTCGATAACCATACAATGGGTGATGCACACTAGACTGTTTCGTCGGCTGTGGCCCACCCCTCGGGAAGGAAGTTTGGTCCGAAACGTTCAGTGACGGGGTCATGCCTCTGGCTATTACCTGTCTGCACTCCATGGTGGGAGTTTCTTAGTGCTTTTTTCTTTGATTCTTGATTATCCTCGTCGGATCTAATAACAGACAGGGATACTCAACTGTCTTCAGACGTTTCGGACCTGAAAATCAGCCGTTTTCGGGGAGCATCGCAACAGAATGTCTCTGGATATCTGCGAGGCACAGCTTCAATATCGGCTACGCGAGGCTTTCTTAGAATTTCTAATGTCAATGAAATATCTCTGTAGCATTTTCAGGAGCATAATAATCAAAAACTGTGGCTTATATTTTCTTTGTAGCGGCGACGGGAGATAGCCAAAAATTCAGACTCGGTCGGTAACTGGCTTTACATCATGCGATGAATCAAGTTCGTTACTAATTTGCGAATCTCCAACAATTCCCGAAAAAGGCCAAATAATGGAAATTTAAAGCATAACAATAGGCAAATTCTAAAACATCAAATTACACTCAAAAACGGATCTGAGTCAAAAAAAAGATTTAAAAATCGTTTTGTATATTATTTGCTTGAAAATAATGCTTGAAAGTTTGAAATAAATACATAAATATTTCGTTTAGACGTCGCATATACTGAAGGATTTCTAAATATCGATCGACGTGATGACCTTCAAAAACAAGACACAAAATCAATTTTTTTAATATGTTCGCCAGAGCGTAATTCAAAACTTAACGAACAAACTTCCAGTCAATAACTTGCAAACCTTTCCATAGCCTAGATGCGATTCTGCCCAAAACAACTTCGTCGGTATAACCATTGAATGCAATCTGGGCGCTATAACGTCAAGTAAAACTAACTATCGGATGAACGACTATTAGCGACGAGAAGGAGGCGCCGCCTTGCGTGTGGCTCGTTGGTCTAGGGGTATGATTCTCGCT
>MPNW01001091.1:13802-68023 GCA_011800805.1 Hirudo medicinalis
ATTAATCATAATTCATAATTATATTAAGCATCATTCATAATTATATTAAGCATCATTCATAATTATATTAAGCATCATTCATAATTATATTAAGCATCATTCATAATTATATTAAGCATCATTCATAATTATTATAATCATCATAATTTTTAATAATTATTTTAAACAACACAAATATTGCTATTATTTATAACAATGACATTCCCATTCAGTCCACCTAAGAATTCTATGCAACAAAAAGAGGAAAACTCCTGCAGTTGTGAGAATTGACGAATAAAATTAATTATCGATCATTTGACGAATAAAATGAATTATCGATCAATTGACGAATAAAATTAATTATCGATCAATTGACGAATAAAATTAATTATCGATCAATTGATGAATAAAATGAATTATCGATCAATTGATGAATAAAATGAATTATCGATCAATTGATGAATAAAATGAATTATCGATCAATTGACGAATAAAATGAATTATCGATCAATTGACGAATAAAATGAATTATCGATCAATTGATGAATAAAATGAATTATCGATCAATTGACGAATAAAATGAATTATCGATCAATTGATGAATAAAATGAATTATCGATCAATTGATGAATAAAATGAATTATCGATCAATTGATGAATAAAATGATTTCATTGGTGTGACTTATTTTTTAAACTCAGAATTCTTCATTTGACATTCGAATATTTATGAATTATTTGACAACGGTAATGAATGTTTCATTAACTATGACGACGTTTTGTTTATGTTAATTTATGAATTTACATTTTGCAGCCATAGCAACACTGTAAAAATGGTGATGATTGATGATAATGATGAGTGTTGTTATCCTATTTACAACCCTCTTACAAAGAGATGATGTTTGCTTAAAGTGATGCCATACATTTTTGTATGGAGCAGTTTTTGATTCATCAGAATATCTTATCATCAGATCATCAGATCATCGGACCTGCATTCACATCGACTGCTTTAATGTTTCAACAGACTTTTTGTGCCAATGTTTGCATTGGGAGTGCGCTTAGGTCTTAGTGTGATGATGGTGATGATGATGATGATGATGACTGTGACCGCAGTAAGTTACGATCAGCGTCATCATCATCATCACCAACATTGCAGCCACTAACACCATCTCAATTATCGTAGTCATCGACATCATCATTATCTTCATCGTCATGGGATCATCCATTGATTCTTCCTTCTCTCCAGACAACTCCACCTTCCTCTCCAACACGGACACAACGACCAAGCATCACACCACAGGCACGTTCAATTTCTCACAATCAAGTAATTATCAACTGACAATTTATTTTATAATCAAGTAATTATGTCATAATTTATTTTTTAATCAAGCAATTATGTGATAATTTGTTTATTTTTATAATTTTGTGTTATTAATTTCAATATTATTTTGGATTGTTATAATTCGAAATTCTTTTGTTCTCGTTGTTTAGAGAAATATGGAGGTCCTGAATTACTGCTCATGAAAGTTTGAAATGCGGAGTTGAAACAATTTTGTTTCAATGTTGCACATAAATGTTCCTTTTATACTCAATTTTCTCAACACATTCAAATGCTTTCATAACATTCTGCTACTGCATCAATTGAAGCATATTTCCGTTACATTTTTGTTTTAAATATTTATTATTATCTTTTATAATTATTAATAAGTAATTGTTTGCTAGAATTATTAATAGATTATTATTTGCCATAATAATAATAAAATTATTATGTGTTATAATTGTTACTTAACACTTCAATTATTCAATTCACTCTTCATGTTTGAGTTTTACAATTTCCGCGGTAAACAAAAAACTTCATAATTATGTTTAACTTATATATTTATATTTATAATATATATATAATATATATATATATATATATATGTATACATACATATATATATTAGGGTGCCACTCAAATATGCGCTAAATGTTTTTAAGCATTTTAAACAGCCCGCCCTCTGAAGTTGTTCCTTTTGTGATGCACTGTAACTGTGCCAATTTTCATTCCGATATATTCGTTTTTATTGCTTTCCAATATAATTATTGGTTGCTCAATGACGTCAAATTTTAAATATCTTAAATTTTTTTTAAATTGGCTTTTTGGTCAAATTTGCATCAACAAACTAAAACGAATTCCTGACTCAGCATTTTTAGTATTCTATTACACATCTGTGTCGTTGATATTCTTTGGTGTTTATGTCACCAAAATAATTCGAGCATCCGTTGATTCAAGTCAACCATCAACAGGGATGACATTGGCATTAGGATGACAAGACGTCGTCTGCTTTAATGTCAAAGAAGCACGTTGATCGTCTTGCCATTCTGGTATCCGGAGGTGTAACATCGAAATTGCTGAGATACCAAAATTGCCAAATGAAATCTGACAGGTTGAAATGACTGCAGCCTTTAATTTCATTCAGGAATGGAAACTCGATGAAATGCAGAGGATTTATTTACGGGATTAAGTTCATGTATTTTGAGACTACAACCACTGTCACGAGAGCCCAAGTTGGTGCACTTCTGGAAAAAAAGCTTGGCACAAATCTGATCTGCTTGCATTGCAAGCATCCCATAATGGAGTTGATTGTTTCAAACATGTTGGAAACATTGATGGGACCATCTTTGGTGTCCACAGGACATCCAGTGGACCAAACATAAAGTTGATTTTAAAAAAAAACAATGATTTACAGTCTTAAGAACACACATCCCAACTCCGACTAACTATACGTAAACTGTCATCTCTCGGCCAATTCACCACTTTTGTAAAGAAGGTCTACCTGAAGGCCTGGTTTACATCTCCATGTGCTTTATCTGCTCCACAGAGTGATCTGCTTTTATTCCGTGATTTAGAAAGCCATAAAAAAACAAATGAAACTAGTAAAAGTTAACAAAGTCAAGTCCTAGTCGGTTTGACATTCTTTTGACTCAGAAGTGTCACCTGAAGTCAGCCATGCTTGCAACACTTGTCAAGATAACAACAGATCAGCATTACCTTCAAGCCCATACCACCACAGAATCAGCTGTTTGACTTTGTATCGCAACACACCAGGCTGCTTTCACAGCTTTGAAGATGTGATATGCCATCAGTCCTCATATGTGGGACACACTTATTGTTGCAGCAACAAGGAGCGCAGACACCATATTCACAGATACAGACATACCAGACAAATAGTAGACATCGTGACATCGTGGTTTTAGTGACTTAATTAAAGTGATTGTTTTGAACTGTTGATTATTTTTGTAGTAGTTGTTGGAAAACTTTGTAATTCACTGACTACGCAATTTCATTATTCGTTTACAGTTTAGCTATTGACTTTATTTTGTATTTGATTGAAACTCACTAAATTTCCCACACCTGGTAATATGACGTCCACTAGCGGGAGTTTTCCCTTAGGACGATCCTTTACTTTTTGAATTCTCACCTATTCATGAGTTTCTTTTGTCTTTAAATAAAAGGCTCTAAAAAAAGTTAAAATATTTATAAAAATGACTTCATAAGTTTAATATTTTTAAGTTCGCTTAATTATAAACAAACATTTAACAACATTTTCCTGCCTCCAGCTGAGTTGAAAATATGAAGTTTAATTTTTTTTCGACAGGTGTCCTGGTGGCTGTGTTCTTTGGTGCTGGTTTCGGAGTCATGCTGGGTTTGACGCTGCTGGTGTCATTGTATTGCGCTAGGAGGAGGTTGTCTTATTTTACAGGATTAATAATAATATAACATTAATAAATAATAATAATAATATAATATAAATATTATAATAATGTTATTAATGTAAGCATAATAATAATAATGATATAATAATAAAAATAATATTATAATGTAATAATATTAATATAAAATAATTTCAATCGCAGCTAAGAATATTATTAAGCATAAAATTATTTTGATGGAGTTTATTAAATTTTGGCAAAAAACATTTACTGCTTTAAAAACCAAAATGCATAATTTTCATTAAAAACTAAACTTTTATTGCGGCAGTTTTTAATGACTTTTTGATTATTTGTTAATTTATTGGAATAAATTCAGGGAATTATGGAAAATTGACGTAAAAACAAGTTTTATCGATCGAAAAAATGCAAGACTTCCAAAATATTTTCCGAAATTTCTCTCCTTTTTTTTATTAGAATTAAAACAACCCTTAAAGTTAAACATGTAAAATTCTTAAATACGTCAGAGTTAAGATCTGATAATGAGTGACCAGTTATTTGGGATCACAATTACTTTTTATTCCATGAAATTCAGGATCGCAATTTATTTTGTGGGGAAATAAACAATTTTTCTGAAGTAATGAATTTCAAAATGACGTTTTGAAAATTTATCGACCATCGACGTACCGATGTTTCCAATGGAAGCACGGAAAGGATTTGAAGGAAGATGTTTGTTTGGATTTGTCTGCCTGGAAAAGTTATTAGACTTGGATTAATGGAAGCGTGAAATGGTCATTTGTCTTCCTCGCGGTTGAAGACCGTTCTTGAGAAGATTTTTCTACTTTTTTTAATGCTTAAATGTGTTCGTTTGACTGTTGTACCTAAATTCTTACTAAACATTATAATATGTTTTATATAGTCAGTTCTCGTTTGAAATATGCAATTGTCTTTCTTATTTGATCGACAATTTTTATGGCACCTTAACTATATTTTATAATTAAGACAATTAAGTTATCTAGGTTCATAATACACAAGAGAGAAAGAGGCGAATTATTGGTATGCGGAGGACCGTCACAAGGATCGTGTTGTTTCTCAACCAGCAAAAGATCAGGGACAACGAGGCTGCAGGCAACAGGTTCAACAGGTTGCACACCCGCAAGTGACAGAGAAGTCATCATGTTCTTGGGTCAAGCGGACGTCCTCACCAACCCTGACCCTGTCGATTCTCCAATGTGTCACGTCAAGTCAAGAGAATCCAGAATGTGTGACTGTTGCGAGATGAAGCTGGATAATCACCATCACCAACATTCCAATCATCCCGACAAATGCTGCTCAGACGATCTGCCTGAAATATTGTATGACCACAGAGGACCAAGATGGAAGGTAGGAAGAGGAAGCAGGACTTACTACGCACCACTTGTTTCCTCTCTCAGCTCTCAATCCGGTAATAGGAAGCATCAACATGTCAACCCTTGCGAAGAAGCATGGGATCCAATCGAAGAGAAAGATCAAGGACATACCAGGAGGAATTCCTCGCTTTTGGAGTCGGATATGGAAAGTGATCAAATCATGCTAAGGTGCTCCAACTGCACACGGATTTCAAAGCATTTCCATTCCCTGAACAAAAGCAGATCCAAGAATCTTCCCGTTCTTGGTCACCTTCAGCGTACTTCCTCAACAACCACATTCAGCAATTTTTCCGATCAACTCAGAGAAACAGACGAATGGCGACCATCTGGCGAATGGAACAACAATTCAGCATCGGGAGGAAGGAGCGGCGGAGGGCTCTTCCAGGACATGTGCGTGGAATGCCTGGAAAAATATTTAAAGCAACGAAAGCAATGCGAAGTTTCCTTGTTTGTCAAACCATTGGAAATTAGAAACATCGTTTGAATTTCTTAAATTCAATTTGAAAAACAATTTCTTCGTCGGTTTCTTCCTCGTTTGCACCATCAAGTGATTCGTAGAAACCACACATTTCTGTATAAAATGTGTTTAAAATAATTCAATATTTTTGCAAGTTTGCGATCAAATATACAATCTCAAAACCATAAAATGTGGTCAACAATTGTTCGTAAATTTGCTTCTGTGTGCAGTGTTTACTGAAAATAATTGCGCGCTGATATGTGCAGACGATTAAAACATCAACATCTTAAAAATGTTTAAAAAATTGAAGCCAGCAGACAAGAGGCCTAGGTAGTAAAATCTCGTTTTTCATTCACTTCATCTACAACCTCAGTAGGTTTTCGCATGACCTTGATCTTTTCCTCCTGGAAGTCCTCCTGACGAGTCTGGTCAGAAGAGAATGTTTAGACTTGGAAAAGCATCCCACTTCACCGGAGTCGTCTCGTGATTGTAAGCGGTTGGAGTGGGGAGACTTCTTGCCTGGATCAGTCTGGGCGCTCACGAGGGCGGCATTTTGGTTGAGTCTGACTTGTTTCAAGATGCCTACCAACAGATCATCCACTTTATGATTCAAAATAGCTGACACGTCGATGTACTTGCTTCCGTACATTTCCGCTAGAGTTCTTCCTTCTGTGGAATAAAAAAATGTTTTGTGGGGTGTGGTGATGAACCAAGAGATAAAGTTTATTTCTCTTTATGAAGAATTTAAAAAATTTGATTTTTTATATTTTACAGACTTCCTTAATTCATTGTTTAAAAGGTTATTTAATGCGGAAGCATCATGAAGAAAATGAAAATCGTTCACGATTTTATTAGAGCCACATACTTTATATCATTGCGTAAAATTGTATTCAAATGAAAGCTTGCTTATTCAATCAATTGATCAAATTAGATCGGCTTGACCTTCCTTGCCAACAATTCTTGATCTCTCAAGGTCGCTTTTGTTTGCCACGACGATGATTGGTTTCTTGGATTCGTGTTTTGAGTTTCCGCCACCTTCCCTGATGCTGTACAACAAATCCACTGTTTTTTGGTACGATCTCCTGTCCGTTATTGAGTACACAATTATGTACGCATCCACCTCGTATTCGCGCCACGTGTTCAACTCCTGGCGAAGAAATAAAATTCATTTTGACACCTAGCGAATTAATTAAAAATTATTTGTCTCCTAGTGAATGAATTAGAAAGCGTTCCTAACACCAAAACACGCGTCAAATAGAACCTTAAGAGACAAAAGATGTTTGAAAACAATTGTTTGAATCAAATATTATTTGTTTACACCAGTTCGCTATTTCGATTATCATAACTAATTTTACATTTGGTGAGCCGTTGATTTAACAATTTGTTTTTAATTATTGGCTTTTAGTTGGTGTTGTTGGGCGCATAAATATTTTCTTCATTTCCCTGTCCACTCAAAGCAAATTTTCGCTCGTAAGAATTTCTGCAGCAAATAATATTATTTACATTTTGTTTTCTAATTGCCGTGAATTCTCAAATGTCATAAACATCAGACTGGTCTTTTTTATTTCTTTGTTCAAATAATCATTCTGTGCGTTAAAATTGCTTACGGGTGGAGAATTTATTAATGTCTTACGAAGATTTTTATAGCAACCTTGTTTATTACCAAATGGTTCAAAGCATTTCTAATCCCTGAACAAAAGCATATCCAAGAATCTTCACGTTCTTGGTCACCTTCAGCGTACTTCATCAACAACCACATTCAGCTATTTTTCCGATCATCTCAGAGAAACGAGCGAATGGCGACCCGATCAGCATTCACTATAACATTCTATTTTCTTAATTTTCCATATATTATTTTACGCATAATTATTGTAACATTTGATTTGCTCCATTTTTGCGGACTGCTTTGAAACGACTTGTCTTTTGTTTTGTTTTTTTTTTATAAATTGTAGTAACAAAACAGTTTAAAATATGTTTAATCAATTGCTTAAATTTATAAAAATTTATTTTTCATTTTTAATTTCAACTAGACTTTGAACCGAATGAAAAATGTTGTGTTAAAAAAGCGCGTACTTAATTGGGACTATTACCTATCGAAAGAAGACATGCACCCATATATTATCATCTAAGATAATAATGATAATTATTATAATCAGCAAATCTTACTCAAAATTAAATATATTTTGATAAAAAAAATTACAAATTTTGAAAAAATCATGAGGAAAACATCTCACCCCAGTGTAGGGTAGATCGATGAATTCAAGAACAGATTCCTCCCCTCTAAGACGATGGGAATGGGTATGGCTATCCCGTCATCTGGCGAACGAAAGGAAATTAATGTCAGGTCATTACGTACAGGTCACGACCTTGTCATCGTAACAGGCCAGGTTACCGGGTTCAAAATGCTAAGGATCGATAAAAGTGATTGTTTTCCACTGGGAAAGAATGTTCTCAAATGAAGGAATAATCATTTCATTAATTAGAAATAAATGTTTCAAATGTAAAAACGGCTACAGTTTAATTCGTCAGTTTATTAGATATTCAAAGATAATATTCATAACAAGAGCGATATATCAACTTTTCATAGCTCTTAGGCAGAGCCAATATGTCCAGAATAACCACAGAAACATTAGAGCATCTCCATAAAGTAGCCATGTCACATTATTTCCATTCCTCAGAGGACACGTGGAGTGAATTCCTAAGGAGCACAAGGATGCCTGCGTGCGGTGTAAATCGGCAAAATATAAACAAATGCTTCCATTTCCTTCAACATCTGATCATGTCCCGAGAGGAAGAACTCAGTTGAAGGAATTTATTTAACTTCTTGTACTTGTGTGCCGAGTAGTCATCATGTATTATAATATTGCATTATTATTCTTATTATTCGCTAGAAGAGTATTATCATCAGCATCAATGTTATTATTATTATTATTACTATTATTATTAGTAGTAGTATTATCCGTCGTCGTCGTCGTCGTTGTCGTCGTTGTTGTTTATGTAAATGTAGTTAAGCGCCAATTGCTCNGTTTTATTATTATTGTATTTATTATTATTATTATTATTTAATTATTATTTATTATTATTATTATTATTATTAATTATTATTATTAGTTAGTAGTAGTAGTAGTAGTATTATCATCATCGTCATCATCCATCATCATCATCATTATTATTTATGACGTTAATAACATGACGTTAGGACAGCAATAAATATAATTAATTCATGAAAATAAAATGGATTGCGTCAATTTCAAGGAGAGCATTTTTCTGGAATAAATTCAACTTGAATAATTTTTAAAATAAATTTACTACTTATTTACTATTTAATTTTGAAATAAATTCTTCGTATCTTTGACCTTTCTCCGTCCATCCCATTCACTGCGTTCATCTTGCTTTTCTTGTGACGTCATTTTCACCGGACGAGTCATTGAAACCTCGGTTGATTTAATCGATCATCAATTATCAACCATTTTAATCAACCCAATCAATCAGTGATGCAATAAATTGTCAAGTATTTCAACCGAAAAATTTCCGCTTTCTCTGCAAAAACGATTCAAAGCATTTGCAGACAAAGCAGACTTTATCCTTTCTAGAGCTTGACTTCCTCTTTCTTCACTGGAGTCTGACAAACGGGAACACAAGCAAACCAACCCTTGGATAATTGAATTTGAGGAGGACAACGAGAATGTGAAGCACTCTAAACTTTCAAAGTCTTCTTTGGCTTCCACTACAGTACCCGGTGGTCTTCAGTAGGCCTGTGCAATTTATTTCTTGCATTTCTTGGTATTTTCATGTATTTAGCAACTTCGCAAATAACCTTAAGCCGATTAGTTTGTCCAAATTTATCTTAAACCTGACATTTTGAGGATTAGTAGACAGAAATGAAGGCTGTTTTGAAGATGTCCACATGTTCTGAAAATTATATTTCAAAAATTCATAAATTTCCACCAAAGTAATCATGCATCCTAAAACATTGGAACAAAGGCTCTGGAATACTAATGGCGAACAATTTTGTCATTTTTTGTTGAATAAAATAAATGTTGCATCAGCATTTATTTGGCTAAATTATAAATTAATAAAGTGAATTGGACTCATTTAGACTTTCTTTTGTCCTCTGAAATTTTAACCAAAGCAATGTTTGCTGTTGACGTAGTGGAAATAAAAGTAAAAAAGGTCCATCATCATCAACTAATGAGATGAAAGAGATTTAGTTTGTTTCGGGGAACGTGAAGTAACTTAATCCTTGTTGTCGCCCGGTGAGGCTTTGGTGGATTGATCCACTGGCATTTCGGTTGTGCATCTTGATCTACGTCAACTTACGACAACATTGATACGACAGTCTAATTTCTTGGAAAAGAAATTTCTTTTTTTCTTAACGAAGATTTGTTTGCGAGGGAAATCATAACGGAATCATAACGGCAAATTATTTTTTCTTCGAAAATTTTTAGTAAATTTCGATTCTTTAACCATCGCGAATATCTCAAAAATCCTGTTCCGCAGTCAATGTTTTTGTCAAACGTCACTCCTGATGAAATCGTTCAGATATCAAGGTCCCTGAAACAGTCCCATAGTTCAGGTCTTGATCAAATCGACCAAACTCTTGCGAAAATTTCAGCGCCAATAATCGCCATGTTCTAGCGGCCATGCAGGTTTTCTCATGTACAAACCAGATCACCATGTGTTGCCTCTTCTATTTGATCCTCTATTCATTTCAAAATTAAGACCTGTTTTTGTTAAATCCAATATCAAACGTCACTCAATTATTTGCCTGGGACCAAGAATGTATGCTAGGATTCCACTAAATGTTGCTAATCAGCCAAACTTACATGCTTTCAAACGTCTATTTAAACAGCTCATCATCGACTTACCACTGTTTCTTTAACCTACTGATTTCAATTCCATGCACCAACATTTACTTCACCCAATAAGTTCATGGTTGTTTTTGACGTCCATCAGCGGGAATTCCCCCTTAGGACGTTCCTTTCTGGTTATCACTTCAGTCTTTAGTTGATTTAGTTGGTTTATTTTGATTCATATTTTGATTCATGAAACTGTTAAAGTGTTAATAACCTTTAAAAAAAAAATAAATCAGATGAAAAAAAAATTCTTTGAAGAATCTTCGGTTAGGTGAGAATTTCATAAATTTGTAACCACCTTCCTGATTATTTTCTGAAAAATTCATTTAAGTTTTTTGAACAAATCGAAGAACATTAAATTGAATGTTTCTGTGTCTGACACAAAAGCATGAAATTCCAAGGCTTCAGTGCTTCCTAATAAGCTGCATTGAAGTTGAAATGGTATCTTTGAAAATAAATTATTTTTTCCATGAAATTAAATTTAAATTCCCAAATAACTGCCAAATTGAAAAATAATCCTTAATTGATAAAAATTAAGTCAACAAATTAGCAATTGTAAGCAAAGACGTTGTAAATGTAACTTGTTCCAATGATTTTGTAAATCAGTGAGCTTCTATTTATCATTATCAACACCAAGTTCCTCGTCTTAAAGATGGAAGATGGTTGGAGACAGGAAACAGTGGAGGACTGTGAGGAGTGAGAAATGTTCCTCAAGAAGGAAATTGAAGTCTTGAGAGCAACTCACCACCAGTTCAACATTTCGTCAAATTCAATCAAATTCTTCATTTCTTGTCATTCGTTCGTTCTTTTCTCCTCACATTCGATCATTGGAAATATTTCAATAATTTCCTTTTCTAAATAATCTTGATTCAATGTTTCTCTTGCGTTTTTCTACGATGAAATACTTTTTAAGATGTCCACTTAGACAATCAGACGTATTTAATTAAGTCAATATTAACAATTTTTTTATTTTTTTTTATTGCAAATATAGTCTTAAATTAAAACTAAACATTTAATATTTATTTTAATTACTTTGAAAACTATCTCAGGTAATCTTGAAAACTTGGCCCCATGTGTTTGATGAAAGCCAAAAAGTGATCTGCAGGTGATTTTTCAGGTAATCAAGGTGTTCGTGAGGGTAGTTCATGATTCATCTATCAGGCTTCTAGAATATTCTACGCCTCAAATCAATGAGCATCAACAACATCTGGATTGTTCCGGGACAATTATAACAACCGGGCAATCGCTATCATAACTTCCTCATTCCATGTGGCGTCCTCTTTAATTTCCGGTGGAATTGCTAACGTCATAAAGATTTGAGTCCCGTGGACAACAGCAGGAAATGTAGGAGGATGGATTTGTTGATGCCTGCTGAATCAACAGCAACAACAACAACTTCATTCTCCCATCTTCAGGAAACATGTCCAATTGTTGAATTATTTGAAAAGACTCAAATAATATCCTCTCGACAAGGGTAACTTCAGACAGAACGAATTAACATTTGATTACGAAGTCATTTGCAGGACACAAACTTGTGGTGAAATACTCAGTTAAGAGATTTATAACGAATTAAAAAAAATTGAAGAACTTATAAAAATAATCCTCTTTTTTCAATTTCTCGGTCCATGTTTTCCACCTGTATTTCTCGAATTTCAAATGCGATTTCAGGTTTCAAATATCAGGAAGATCAGGCCTACCGCTTTTTATAAGAACAAGAATTTAAACGCACATGAATTAAAATTTCAGGTATTATTTAATTTCATTCCACCTGTCGGCAGTGCAGGAAATACCGGAAGAGAATTGGTGGAAGTGACGAATAACAATTCTGACAGGTCCGAGTAACGTGTCAGGTACTCATTCATTAGGAACTATCAAATTACTTGGAATGGAAATTGATTTCCCAAGAAAGGGAAACATAGAATCCACTCTGAAGAGAATCTTAAGTCTCCCAAAGAGATATTTTTTATTTTAAAACTCTCCAAATTGAAATAAAAACGAAACAACATTTTACCGAAGCTTGTGTTTTCTGCAGCCATGTACTCCGAGGTGACAAACTGCTGCGCCAGAGCGGTTTTGCCGACACCCGGGCCTCCGAGCATGAGGACTCTGAACACGTTGGCGCGGGGCGAGATGGAGGCCTGCCTTTGAGGGGAAAACTTCTGGAAGGATGAAGTCGAAGGTCGTGAGGACGTGTTGAAGTTGGTTGTGGAAAGATTCTGCAAACTGCCTGCACTCTGCTCTCCTTCATTTGAATTTGAAACCACCAATCATTCGATCTTCCGTGAATAACTTTAATATTATTTTAAAGTCCATTTCATAGAAATTGATCCGTCGCCATTATTGGAATTAAAATGTAAAATCTATTAATCTCACCACCTTTTAACAATAAAAGAACAACCTTGAAACAAACTGGAAAATATACTGGCAGTTCTGGAACGCTGAGCCGTTCCATAACAAACTCCTGGAATGAAATCTCCTTCCATGGGTAGGGAAAGGGTAGGAGATGGATCCTGGTTCTCTCCTGGAGTTCCCAGGGCAGCTGGACTGGTGGGTATGGTGATCATCTCATCTCCATCATTGACAAGAGCTCCTTCCTGCGTCAGAGAAAATGACCTTCGTCTGCAAAACGTCATGACCGGGGTGTTGGAAACGATCGAGAAGCGGGCGGAGTTTTTGCCCGTTGGCGGATGTAAGGCTGGTGGTTCGGGGGTCTGGAAGGAAACGGAAGGTCGATATGGAAGGGCTGGACCTTGGGGATCAGTCGGTGGAAGGAGAAAGTTTCGTTTTTCGAACTCTGGGGCTTCGATGGTTACCTTGGGATTTGAACCTGGAGGAACTGAAAGGAGTTGAGGGGTGAAGGAAACGCTTGTTGGCCTCGAGCGACACCTGCTGTACCTCCCTGGAGTCAGCGTTCTCTTGAGACGATGACTGGGGAAGTTGTCGGCATCTTCAAGTCCTTGAAGTCGTTGGTTTTGAATCGAAGATCGATGGGTGTTTGAACGCAAAGGAAGAACTGGAGAAATCGGTTTCAAGAATTGCTGAGTTGGAATCATGAGATTGGACGGTTTTTTTACGGAGTTTTGTCTTTGGCAGGACTGAAGAACTGCAGCTGAATGCCTCCTGATCATCTCCTGTCCGTGCAACTTTCGCTTTTTCTCCGTGTATTCGCACATGACCATCAGGATGCCTTTGTCCTTCCTAGTGACCGGAGAAACTCCTCGGTGGATCATGCTCCTGGAACGTTGCTTTTCAGTGACAAAGGGGGCGGTGGAATAGGGCAGAATGGAAGCAATGGACGAGGGTTGCTCCTTGAAGCTGGAAGCAGTGACTCCTCCCCTCTGGAGGACCCTCTTCCTCAGAACTCCGTACAAACTTCCCCCGCTATTTGCTCGCGCTCTGCATTCGTCGAAATCGTCCATGCGCAGAAGTTCCTTCATGTCCTTCTTGAGGTCCTCGGTCGAATCAGCTGGAAAGATTTGCAGCCTCTTGCAACTCAGCCTGTTGCTGTGTTGTCGATGAGGCAGGCTGTTGAGGCTGCTCAAACTGCTGCTGCAACTGTCTCTCAGGTTCGAGAATTTGGCATTCATTCTTCCGCTCATCCGCTCTTTCTGTTGTATTTTAACCAATTTAATTTTTAAAATTTAACCAATTTAACTATTTCATTAAAACCAACAAATCGTTGGAGAAAATCCAATCAAAATTTCATTAAATTCAATTTATGCCAGAAATTTTTTGAAGGATCAAAATGTGCAAATTTTAAATGAGGTGCGAGTAACAAAAGTGTTTCAAAATTCAATTCTCGATATCAGGAGAAGTTTTAAGATTTGAAAAGAAAGTTTGGAATAAAATATAATTAATAAACAAAATTTAATAATAAATACCATTTAAAAATCCTGAAATTATCATGAATTGATAAACCAGCATTTGTAGTTGTGGAACTTTGTTGCATAATCGTTTGTGGTTGTTGTGTTGTTGTTGTTGTTGTTCAAGGATTTCAGAAGTTTTAGAAAAACATTCAAAATGTGGTTTTGTTGCTGTGAAACAATCCATTCACAACACTTGATGGTTTGGAAATTTATGGAGATTTTAAACGAATATTAAGACAATATTTCTTGTCAAATTCAAACATGAAGAACTATAATTGCTTAAAAAGCACAAAGAATTTTCTTCGATAAATTGATGCTCAAAACCTCGGAACATTTTCCGACATGCTCTTCAACCAGAGAGAAAAGTCACGTATCCCTGAGAAGGTTCAGTCATCGACACACGAGATTTTTATATTAACTTTATTATTATTATTATTATTATTACCATTCTTCTTCTTATTATTATTATTATTATTATTATTATTACATTTGAATATTACCTTTCCACAAAATATCTGGAACATCACCATCCAGAACTCCAGTAGGAGGTGGCCTTCAATATTTCTTCTCAGAAAACGAATGAAGGAAAGATTTGTGAATGTCAGTAAGTAATGCTTACGTGTGACTTTCAGTACATCCTCATCTCTGCAGCACAAGGACGTTAACTTGCCTTACAATCAATTAAATTAAATTTAATTTAATGTAATTTAAAATATTTATTTTTATTTATTTGTTCAATTCATTTTTCAATTTGAACTTCTTCATTAACGGAAAACCATGATTTGTCGACTTGATAACTCAACTTTAGGACGGCAAGAAATCAGACACGCATTTGAGTTTGAATACAAAAACATTCAGTTAACGTTTCCCACATTTCCTTGAGATTTTGAAATCATTTAAATATATTATCATTAAATATAAAAATCTGAGAAAATACGAATTTAATTGAATAAGGAAATCCAATTTAAAAATAAACCCATGAAGTAATTGATCGAAGTATTTGTATTAAATGTTTTCATTGGCAACTTCGAATGAACAATTTGTAGACCAACATCAAGATGGACATCAATGAAAGACTCGTAATTGACCATTTACATGACTTAAGTTGTATTTGGACGAACGTACAAAAACATGACAAATGACAGTCATTTTGAAATCTTGCATCGCAGAACAAACAAGAACAAACAGGATTTCACTGAAGGCAGCCATATTTCTCAGTTTCATCTTCATGGTAGCAAATGTCAAATTCTCAAGAAAACATGTTCAACTCGTCCTAAACTGAGATCTCAAAAAATGAATTGCTCCATGTCGGTTTGTGTGTGTGTGTGAAGGAAGAAATTTATGCTAACTTCTAGGAATTTATTTTGGAAAACAAATGACTACAACTTTTCATATATATTATATATATTTTCATATATTTTTTATATATTTTCAAATGTGGTTCTCTGTTGCTGATAATAATAGTGATATTTAGTAGTAATACTTACTGATAATGCCTAATGATAATATTTACTCATGGTGGCAGTTTTTTATACATCGGTCATTTGTATCAGAAAATTATTGGTATTTTGCATCTCACAAAAGTATTTCAGAGCGCAATATTGCCACGTCATTCGTGGAAATGGAAAGGTCGCATGTTTAAGTGGTGCTAATACTCGAGGGAGTTTGCAACTGTCATCACCGGACAGAAACACATGCGTTTCCATTTTATTTCTGCTGCTGTTTGTCAGAATTTGCGACTTAAATTGCTCGTCAATCGACGTTGATGTCGAATTAAGATGACGTCCCATCTCGTCGGATCAGTGGGGAATAATTTGAATGGAATCTCTAAAATCTTTAATCAAAATATCGATGCATGTAATATTATCATAATATTGTAATTAATTATTAATATTATTATAATATCACCATTAATTATTAATATTATTATAAAATATATTAAAGTATTTATTACAATTTAGTATAAATAAATTCCAGCATTAATTTCTGACGAGTGGAACACCTGTTTAAGCAGAAACTTTGATTTGTGTGAAATTGACGATGACGAAGAATCATTGAGGAATTACATTTCAAATATTTAACACATTTATTTTTTAAATATTCAAAATTAAATCGCAAATATCGAAGCGATTTCATGTTTTGAGGTTTTTATATTCAAGGATTCAATTTTTTTACTCAGGTATGCCAAGACCTTGTTCTGTATGTGACCCTGTATTTGACCTTTGTGATTATAAAAATAAAAAAGAAATTATTGTAATGATTATAATATTCATTTCATTCACGTAATAACTCGCTGAATTGATGAGAGAATTTGTGTTACATTACCACATTTAAATCATGACTTATAATATTTAATAATTTATTCCGGAATAAAAGAATAATAACAATAATAATAATAATACAATAATAAATATAATAATTGCTGTAGACCTGTAAAAGTGAACATTAAGCAGGTTATAAAATATTAGTTCGTTGCCGCCATAAAATAAAAATTACTCGTCTTCACGAAGCAGACGTAATAAAGTGGAAACACAAAATTCTGCAGGACGTCAAAATGTGGCCTGGCGATAAAATCCCCAATAATGGAGAAGCATTACTTGAAATATTAATATGTTAATACATTACGTAATTATAATTAATATATATATAATTAATATATTATATTTATATTAATATTAATATTTAAGATGGACTGAGGGAGGACATGTGTGAGTGTTGGAAGATAATTTGAATGAATTCTCAAGATTGATTGAAACTACTGAGCTCTGAAAATGTTATTTTTATTTATTTGCCTGTGTATTTATGCAATTATCTTTCCATTCCTTAACACGTCAATGAGAAAAAAGTTGAGTTCCAATAGAGAGGGTTCTAATAAGGGTTTCATCCAGGTATTTAACCGCCCACCTGGATTCCTTTCGACAATACTCACTTCAACAGAGTTGCACTCCTTCCATTCCGACTGAAGCATTCACTCCAGTGACGTCACATTGAATGATGTGCAGCCATTGCTTCCGCTAATAGTTAGCATCACGAATAATGCACAGGAAGGCAATGAATTGCTGACACCGTCTCATGCATCAAACATGCATCAATGCATTAAACATTTCTTTCGATTATTGAATCGACATATTCAAACCTACCGAGTTTATTGGCTCTTGTGGAAGTGGAACTGGAAAAGTTCATGAAATAATTCATAAAAGTTCATTCGTGTGGAGAGTATGCGTCAGAGGTGCCTTCCATGTTGATGTTCGTGTTGGAATGGTTGTACATATATGTATGTATATCTGGTCATCAATCACATTATCAATCATCACCGAACGCCCATGACGCTCATGATTGCGACACTATACAAATGTACGTATTGATGTCATTGTTCTTGTTATTATTGTTATTGTTGTTATTGTAATTTGTTGTTGTCGTCGTCGTCGTCGTCGCTGCTGTTGTCGTTGTTGTTGTTGTTGTCGTTGTCGTTGTTGTTGTTGTTAGTGATTACGAAGGCAAAGAAAATTAGTGGATGAAAGTAAAGTTTATGAGACTGTTAAATGGATATTATTGGACTGCATTAACGGAAAGCAATAAATATAATCATGTAATAAAAATAATAACAATAAAAGTAATAACTTATTTATTATTACAAACATTATTATTGTATTAATAGTGCAAATATTGTTGCAAATACTAATATTATTATTATTATCATCAAAATCCTTAGAAATGTTTAGAGAGGGTAAAAAGCTTGATGATTCAGAAACAAGGCTTGTATTATTTAAATGTGGAAACTTAATTACAAGGAACATCATCTTGGACAACAACAACAACAACAACAACAACAAATCAAGTCCCCAACATGGCTCGGGGTCTCCACAAGCAGACATAAGAACTTAATTAAACATCTCAAGCTCAAGAAATTCAAAATCTTAAGTCAAGATCTTGACTTGAGAAGACACTGAAGAATTAAAACAAGTTGTTCACAGAGAAAAATAAATAAAGGAAATCAACCAGAAGGAGGAAGCAACAAGAGGCTGGTGAGGGTCAGAGGTCAACCCTTCCAGAAGAGTTGTTGCTTGCAGAAGAGGACTGATGGAATGGAATCAACAGAATTAGTCCCTTTTTTTTTGAGTTCTTTGAACGATTTTCGGTTTCGGTTTCTTATGAAGTGAGTTTGTGAGTTTGTGAGTTCCAGTCGTTTAATCAAGTTCTTGTTTCTGTCTCGTGGAGATCCCGAGCCATGTTGGGGGGACTTTAAACGTTTTTATTTTTTGCTGATTCTTGGCTTTTTTTTATTGTTTTGGTGGGTAAAATAAAATAAAATAATAATTACAATCTATACTATGAAACAGAAAATACATGTGTATTGTCTGATTGACCCAAGAACTCCAAAGCAATGATCGGTTGCGACTTGAAATTTGCAATCTCTACGTCATTCCTACTGTTTCTCCTACTGTGTGTGAGTCGACTGTGCTATTTTCAACTTTCAAGTTTTTCCTATCTCCATCTTTTCGCACACCAGCTTTAAACTGGAGAGCTATTGAAATTGAGGAGCATTGTGCTCTCTCGAGGTCTAATATCTGAGACCAAGCCTCTCGCGATGGAGGCTCGGGTTCGAGATCCACTGCGGGAGCACGGTCCTAATCACCCAGTCCTCTGAGGGCAAGGAGATGCTTGAATTTGAAGGTCGTAAATAATAAAATTAATTATAATGTATAAAAATGAGTTTGACTAGCGAATATATATAGCGAATGTAATATTTTTTATTACATCTCACCATAATTATTATTGTTTCTCAATATTATTTATTATTATCTATTCCTCATTTGAAGGAATAATGGAAAGAAGAACTGCCCGCAATTTGTTCAATAACAAATAAATTGGAAACTCAATTCTAACGAACAATCTTTTAAGAATCTTTCTTCCAATCAAACGTTTTCTTCTTTAAAATAAAAAACCTCGACTTAAATCTTGCAATAATTCACGGCAACAATGATTAAAAATATCATTGAAATATGAAATATTGAAGTCACAATATTTCACTGGGCGAGAAATTACTCCATCGAATGCAGCAGGTACAACTTCACATCATTCCATTGACTTTTTCATGCATTTTTCATTGTCAAGCTGTCCTTCATTTCCAAGGTTTAATGCAACTTTTAATTCAAAAACTTTCAATTAAAAACACTTTAACGGTATTTAATACTTGCGTTTATTAATACAAATGAAAGGCCAATATCGTCCGATGTCAGAAGTTTAAAAATAATTTTTTGTTTCGATCGAATTAACTCTAAAATGTTTTAAACAATTGTATTTCCATCAATTTAGTGGCACTTTAATTATTTCTCTAGATTAATGCGTGGTTATTCAAAACCTTGTTCTCGTCATCGTCATCATCATCTTGATCCTCATCATCGAAATTATTTTTAATTTTCACGTGACAAACAAAATGGATTGAAATATTTTCTGAATTAACAGAAAATAAACATGATTTAAATGAATAATAAAATAAATATAACTTATCCCTTTTATGAGTATTTAACAAGAAAATATTCCTGCCTGTCAAAATTGTATCCACGTTGTTATAGCAAATTATCAAAACCTTGTATGACTTCATGAATTGTATGAGAGGTTTGACTTTATTCTTGAAGGCTGAATTTGCATATTTCACCAACAACACCGTCTTCATTTCCTCTCGTGACCTCCATCGATCCCTAAGCTCGCGTTCACGTTAACCTCGTGAATTTTCCGGTCCGAGACATCATAAACTAGCAGCACTTCTTAGAAGCTTTAAATAATTTATTTCATATAATTTATTTTAAGTGGTCTTGAACATCTGTTGAACATATAACACTGTAATCAAACTCTGAATCGTTACCGCTATCGCTCGCATTTGTTGTTATGATTAAGCCGCTCCCGAAAAAGTGACGAGAAGCATTAGATACTTCAGAAATGCGAGGAGTGTGAAATGTTTGGGAGGAATGAGTGCCTGGATTTTCACCAAGTTTGCAGAAACTGCCAAAGATTCAAGGTGTTTGTGAAGAAGCAAAATGAGAATCGTGTTGCTTGTGAAGATTAATGGCGAGCACAAAGAGATGATAGATTTGCTTGAAAAGAAAATCGAGAAGTTAGAAAACAAGAAAAGTGATGAAATTATTGTGGAGAAGCAGTTATTATTAACGTTGTTAGAACAGAGTTTAAAACCTCAGGGTAACAGTTGATGACACAACGAAGAATATCAAGGATGATGACAGTAAAGAGAATAATCAAGCTTGGACTGAAATTGTAAAGAAGCAAGTCGGCGAAAAATTAAAGACAATCGAAGACAAAGTTCAGATTGTCGACAAGAAGTTGGATATGACTAAAATAATGCAAAGTAAAATACTCCTTGATGTAGTAGAAAAAGATATGGAGAAACAACAAAATTGTATACAGACTTGAAGAAATCAAAGCCAAAGAGGAAAAGGAACAATGGCTGAAGATAGAAGCAGTGTCAGTGCTAGAAGTGGAATGTGAGTAGGATGACATCAAAAGTGTCTCAAAAAGTGGTTCATCATACAGCCTTCTTAAAGCACTAAGCTTGGATCAAGAATGTTTTTTACAACTTCGTGATGCAAGCAATCACAACAATGATCATTGAATTGTTTGAATTAAAAACTTTATGTTTTATTCATAAAATATTTTAAGGCACACGTTATAATATTCATAATAATTGCAATTAAATGAATTCGTATTTTAGTTATTTTCAAAATTTCCAGAAAAAAATTCCTCAAACCTTCGTTGTGGTTCTCTCAAGACACCAAACTCCAATATTTCCAGTGATTTACATTTTCCGTGGAAAGTTCCAAAGGAAATATTCTGAATTGTTAATACTTGTTGGAAATATTTTCATTGGGATTCTTCACAAATCCCAAACTCCACCCCTTCATCTGCATGGACACGCCCCTCCAAATTTTTAAAAATTTTCCTGTTTGTGATGATCGTTTCACTCAGCAGTTTGAAGACAACAGCAGTTTGTATATGTATTTGTTTGTATGCATTGTACCATTTATTCGTAATCCAAACATTGAATTAACAATTCAACTTCTTAGCACATTTCGTGATCACGTGTTATTTTAACGTAATCATCGCATTGACCTCACACACGTAACTTGTAAACAAACGAGTTAAGTTACTCTATGTTTTTCTCTTGTTGTAATGATAATATTTTTGCAATGTAATGATAATATTTTTGTAATGTAATGATAATATTTTTTAATCTTCATTCCATTGACTTTCCTCTACTTCTTTTATAATTATTCTCCATTTGAAGACACGAAATGAGGATTCGTTAGTGATTCGTCATAACTTGCCTTAAGACGTCCTTTTTTCTGGAGACAAGTTAAGCTGTAATAAGCCCGACAACGCGAGGATTGTTTTAGGCTTGTCTTGGGTTGTAGGCCAATTTTTATTTCTGGTCAAAGTTCTCATTTCCATTTCAATGTGTTTGAGCAATCTTTTCTGAGATTCGTTGACAGACATCCCCCCATAGGAAATGTTCAACCGCTTCTTTCTCGTTTGTCATCTCATCTTCCTCTTCATCAGTGGTGCTTATTTCCACTCCTGTTGTTCGAAATTATTGAAATTTGCGAAATATTAGTTATTATTGGGGTTATTACCGAAATATTAGTGATGTATCAAGCTGTTGTTTTAGTTATTGGTTTGTTTATTACAATAACAATTTAAAATAAATATATTTACAAGCATAATTATATATAATTACATTTAAATAATAATTCTTCTTTTATTTGAAACCTTAAATTCATTACGTAACTTTATTTTGAGAAAGTTTAATTCAAGGGAATGTTCATCCCGTTGCTTACCTTGCACTCATTTTGATGTTTTTAATATAATTAATATAATATTTAGTAGTATATTATGTTCACCATTAATAATTATATTGTGTTCATTCATTCATTCGGTCATTTATATTATTAATAATTCATAATTATTATTATTATTATTATTTTATTCAAACGTTATATATTCATATTCTTACGATACATTAATATAATAATATTATTAATGATTTAGTAACACTCAATCCTATTATTATTATTATTATTATTATTATTATTATATTTTGAGCTTTCTCTGCTTCTGGCTATGTTTGTATTGCATCCGCTCTTTGAATACAAAACAAAATAAAGCAAGTGTATACTTATTTGTTTTCCAGTCACACAGACAATGTGAGGTCTCAAACAAGGATGCACTCCACAACGTTTGGAAGTTGCTCTGCATCATCACAAGAGCGCACTTCAAAGCACCTGGAATTTTCTAATCACAGGTGAAGCATCATTATCATCATCATGCATCCAGACATCACTATCATCATTAAAATCTGAAGTCCATAAAAAAAGTCTGATCAAAGCAGAATAACAAATGAGGATCTGTCTCCAAATAATGGAGCATCAAATAAGTTGAAAACAAAAAAATGTCGATCGAAAGAATTGTGGCTTCAAAAAGTTACAAAGTTATCTTCTCAAACCTACTTACCTTGCAAATGTTCACCAAGAAGCAAACATTTAGTTCGATAAACATCGGGAAACATTAGAAATAAGTTTTGTTTTGGAATAGTCGGTTGGAAATGTTTGAAAAAAACTTTTTCTTTTGTAATCTTTCTTAGAATAATTAATAAATAAAACGCTCAGAAGTGTACATTTCTTCATCAACCATCCATCCACCCATCCATCTATCCTTCCTTCCTTCCATCCATCCATACATCAATCCATCCACCCATCCATCCACGGAGTTGGTGGTTTCACCATTTTAGATTCTGATATAAATGAAACTTATTGAAATTAATAATAAATTGAAATAAATCACTTGAGTTGGCAATTAAGATCAAATCGTTGAAGGGATTGGCGCCAAAAGGTCAGATACGATATTTCAAGCTTCATCACGTGCTTCGTCGAATTGGTTTCTTCCACCGAGGACTTTCAAATAATTTTGCACAAATAAACTTATTTTCAAAAAAGTTTTAAAATACGATTTTTATTAAGAAATAATTGATTGTAATTTGTTTGTGGGTTTGAATGAGGATGAATCATTCAATGATTGAATGAGGATGAATCATTCAGTGATTGAATGAGGATGAATCATTCAGTGATTGAATGAGGATGAATCATTCAATGATTGAATGAGGATGAATCATTCAGTGATTGAATGAGGACGAATCATTCAAACCCAAAAAGAATGACCTGCAGTAGCATTCGAAGAAAGAATTTGCAAACTCTTGCACAAGTCGACAGGTCAACCGGTGCAGAAAGAAAAACAAGTTATGAAAAGAATAATTACGATTCATTACGAATCACTCGCTACAAAATCTAGAGATATTATTATTATTATTACTACTACTATTATTATTGTTATTATTACTATTATTATTTTTATTATTACTATTATTATTATTATTACTACTACTACTATTATTATTGTTGTTGTTGTAATATTATTATTATTATTATTATTATTATTATTATCATCATTATTATTTTCCTACTTAGTTTAGCTCTGGGCAGCTGTTTAAGAAGACATTGAAAACATCAGCCAATCAAACGTGGACCACCAAAGCAGCCTCCAATTAGAATTAAATCTTAAACACAGAATAAAAGATTTGTTAGTTTTAACGAGACTCTCGAGAAATTTCAGAAATCCTACCCAGTCACTCATGGGGGAGGATGAGGTGTGACTCATCATTGTTTAAGGACCGATCGTGGTTTTTACTTTGACGTTGGTTAATAATTGTTAATATAGCCGATGGTAATTGTTAATTAGTATTATATTATTAACGCCATAATTATTACGTTGGTGAATGTTATTATAATAATTATTTCGTTAATAAAATTATTTCGTTAATAAAATTATTTCGTTAATAAAAGTTCATGAATTCATTAACATAATAATTATGTTTAATTTTCCCCAACAGGAAGCAAGGCCTTTACCTTGAACTTAATGTAGGCTCATAACTCGGGTTAATTGTATATTTTATAAAGCAAGTAATTATTAATGTTTTAAAATTATTTTAATTAGTAATTATGCTACAAATAATTTGTATATCGCACATAATTATGGAAAAGACCTTTTGTTGTGGCTTGTGAGTTCGTGATTTTCTTCGTAAATGTGAGGTGAATAAGAATACGACAATTTAACATCAAATATTGTGCGATTGTTTCAACTGAGGACATCATTTTCAAACAAATATTTATTACTTGTAATATAATAATAATAATAATAATAATAATATAATAGTATAATAATAATAATAATAATAATAATAATAGTATAATAATAATAATAAGATTATTGCATTAAATGGAACAGCTCACATACTTAGAAAGATTCTGGGATATCATTGAAATTTCAGTTAAACAAGAATGATAGATTACTTTTTAGATTTAAGTTGAAATTATTGTTGTTTTTGTTGCCTGTGGACTCTTGTTGAGACCTGGCGTCATTGACTTTCCAGCCGTTGCGGTTGTGTTGAATGAATAAATAATAATAATAATAATAATAATAATAATAATAATAATACAAACNTTCGACTTTACTTTTTTAGATTTAAGTTGAATTATTGTTGTTTTTGTTGCCTGTGGACTCTTGTTGAGACCTGGCGTCATTGACTTTCCAGCCGTTGTGTTGAATGAATAAATAATAATAATAATAATAATAATAATAATAATAATAATTCCCAACAAATGGCATGAACACACATCCTAAAGTGTGGTAAATATAAACGAGAATACCATGTTGTGGGACTACGCAATAATCATGGACAGAAAAATCTTAGCCAACAGACCTGACATTGACCACGACAGAAAATCCAAATCTTGTATGCTAATCGATGTTTCCGTCCCTGATGATAAAACTTTCTCGCTTAAAGAAGCTCAAAAATTAGCAAGTACAAGGATTTGGAGATCGAAATTAACCGGATGTGGAATGAAAACCAGGGTCGACCGGTAGTTGTAGGAGCACTCGAACCGTTGAGAAAATACTTCGCGAAAGGATGGGAGTTGATAGTTCTAAGGTTTCGGCGATTCAAAAAATCTCATTGTTGGGCACTGCCCACATCTTACGGAAAGTGCTCGGATGAATCACTAAGAGCTCCAGTAGTGCTCCTGATTCATCCTTCGCCGGCTGAAAAGCCGAGAGGAATAATGTGAAAATTCCATAACAACAACAACAAAAATAATAATAATAATAATCTAAAACAATTGCATTCAACTTATTAGAAGAATACAAAACAATAGCTAAGGTGAAGGAAACGTGTTTGAGAAGAAATCACTCCTTCCTTCTCCAATCACAAACTTTATTTAAATCCAGTTGGAGGATGAAAATAGAGAAGAAGAATTTTTCGGTGGAAGAATTTTAAAAGGAAAAATATCTTCAAGGAGAACTTTAATTGCACGAAACTCTGGAGGCTGATTTATCCATTAAAAGTTTCAGCGTGTACTTCTCATTTAATGATGGATCTTCTTCAGATGATTTCATCCTATTTCTTGAGAAAAGCAACCTTTTCCAAGGAATGAATAGAAATTGTTGCAAGAGACCAACCAACTAGCCAACCAATCAATCAAGCAATCAAACAATCAATCAACCATCTAACCATTCAACCGTGTAAGTGAACAACGAGCTATAACTTTTAATTTAAATTCACTTTTCCCAAGATCCTTCACTTCCAGCTCATGGCATCAAAAATTTCGTTTCTCTTCGCCTGAAGGCAGACACCTTCACACGGAATTATTCCAACAAAAGGAAGCACTTTATTATTTCATTCCGTTCGATTTTATCGAATCAACGATTCTTCAACCTCCGAAGATGTCATCCTCGCATCTTTGCTGGAGCTATCACCGCTCCAGGTGACTGACTTAATAAGATATTATTGGTAGAATACGGAAGGATGGATGGTAGAATATGGAAGGATGGATGCTAGAATGCAGAAAGAAGGGATGCATCAGATCCACATACGAGGCTTAAAATGGATTTCATTTTTCAATTGCACGGAGAAATGTTTCGTGAAAAACATTGGGCTTTGGAAGCGGCAGAACTACCTCTCCGTCTGATCCTTTTAGGAGGGCTTCCTGGCGCCAGAAGAAAAAGTTAATCCCCACGTCAGGTGCACGTGTTTAAACCTGTTTCTTCCGCAACTTTATCGACCACCTCGGTTCTTCCACGTCGGTGAGGATGTCTGGTCGCGTGCACAACCCATTCGCACTTCAGGGCTGTTTTGTTTTCTATTGATTCGCATTCATTGTCAAGAAATTGATTTATTGCTGAGATTTTTTTAGTTTAAGAATGAAGTTACATTATTATGTTGAGTTGTCATCCACATGTCATCCACATGTCATCCACATGTCATCCACATGTCATCCACATGTCATCCACATGTCATCCACATGTCATCCACATGTCATCCACATGTCATCCACATGTCATCCATATGTCATTCACATGTCATCCACATGTCATCCATATATATATGTCACAAACTTAATGGAGTGACCAAGCAGTTTTTGTAGA
Source organism: Hirudo medicinalis (assembly GCA_011800805.1). NCBI lineage: Eukaryota > Metazoa > Annelida > Clitellata > Hirudinida > Hirudinidae > Hirudo > Hirudo medicinalis. The sequence goes on from MPNW01001091.1 coordinate 40,606, forward strand.
CATAAAATGTTAATTTTAATAATAATTAATGTGGATATTATTGTTGTAAATAATTGAATCTTTGATATTATGTACAATACTAATTATAATAACAATTATTAATACTATTAATAATATAATATGTTATAATATATTATTATTATGATTAATAATAAATAATGTCATAATTATTATATTATTAATTAATTAATATTACATATATAATTATTATTACTACAAAACACTTGCATATTTAACAATTGGTATTAATGAATTAGTTAACATTTCATGACGTAATAATGTGCTAATCAGCTGTTAGAAAAGACTTCATGAGGCACTCAATTGATAGGGAGGGCGCACCAAACATACTCAGCTAATTTTCCCGCTTCAGTGAACTCGGAAACCATGGAAACGGAAGTAACCAAAAACATGGTCATTGTCAGGGACAGAATGGAGCTGTCGATTGACGCACGACTGAACAGCTCGGAGGAATCATGTTTGAAATCGACTCAGCTTTTATTTGGAATTGTTCAGTTTCAAAGTTTAAGTCCTTCTTAAATTATATTTCCTCATTATTTGAACAAGTAAAAGCCATTTATTCATTTAAATCTACTTTTAAGTTTCATAATTTTATAAATTTTAGGATTTAAACGTGAATTACATTCATCTAAATTGCATGAAATGCATTCAACCACGAACTTCTGTCGAGGAAGAATATTTTTCCGAACAATCGTTTTCATACAATAACTGAAATATTAATATTTCTTCAAACTCTTCATTCGATATTAATTCACATCTTACTATTAATTCACGTCATAATATTAATTCACGTCACAATATTATTTCACGTCATAATATTAATTCACGTCATAATATTATTTCACGTCATAATATTATTTCACGTCATAATATCATTTCATGTCATAATATTATTTCACATCTTATTATTAATTCACGTCATAATATTAATTCACGTCATAATATTATTTCACGTCATAATATTATTTCACGTCATAATATTAATTCACGTCATAATATTAATTCACGTCATAATATTATTTCACGTCATAATATTAATTCACGTCATAATATTAATTCACGTCATAATATTATTTCACGTCATAATATTATTTCACGTCATAATATTATTTCACGTCATAATATTATTTCACGTCATAATATTATTTCATGTCGTCAAGTACTAGGAACGAACTTCTCAAAAAGAAGGTGACAGTAAAAGCAGGTTTTAAGGTTTTATCGGTAAGAACTTAAAATTCACAAATTTCTGACAAATGTCTGAATTGGCGACATAATCGGATTCGAACTTCCTTTCAATTCAAAACTTTATTTCAGTTAAAATCGTTCCATGGATATTTTTTCCACTTCCAAGGAATTGCATTTTTGAAGTCCACCACTTTTTGGCTTCGTTGAAGAAACCTTTTCAAATTGAAGCTTCCTTTCACGGAGAAATTATCAACATTAGGGCTGGTATTTTTAACGATTAATTTAACAATTAAAGTTTTTACTATTAATTGATCTCCAGGAAATATAACAGAAAGTAACAAACAGTGCACGAAATGTGGTTTCAGCCGTTAAAAACTGGATTTGCTCATATTCCATGTTAGACTCATCCTGCAGTTGACGTGCTGTGGCATGGATTTAAGGCTGCATTTAATTAAACTTGTTGCTTTATAAAAGTCGAATAATTGTAGGATACTTTACAACGCAGTGCTGCCAGCTCAACAGAATCGAAAATAAAAATAGCAGTTGATGCTGGCGGTCCCAATAAATCGATATGTAAACCTAGTGAAAAGCACATAAAGCTGATGGATTCTGATTCAGACTCACAAGATGTCGAAAGCACTCTTGTAAAGGGGAGAAAAGAGTTGCAGAATCGGTTGATCCACTGCATTGATGGAAACTCAATGAACATAGATATTCCAAATTGCCATTATTTGCCAAGACTGTGATGTGCATGTCAGCCACCTCAGTTCCACGCGAACAATTCTTTAGCTCTGCTGGTTACATTGCTAGCAAGACAAGCTCATCATCTGAACCAAGTACTGTTGACATGCTCGTGCCTTTGTGTGGTTGGTTATCTGACCACATTCGAGCGGAAAGCACTGCATTTTAGTTGATAAATCATCGATTTGTGAACTTCAGAAGATTTTGTGTTTTATCGAAATTAATTCTTAATTAATCGTTAATTTTCCAAAAGTTAACTTTTACAAAAAATTAATCGTTCCCAGCCCTAATCAACATATTTTATATCATCACATCATATACCGCATATTATCAGACAATTTAAAGCAACAAAAAACCAAAATGTAGCTTTTGTTAATATTTTACTTGGTTGTAAATTATTTTGTAAATAAATATTCGGAGTGGCATAACTTAATGAAGTCCATTTTAATGGCAGCTGCAATAAAGGTTCACGACTGAGTGGATTATGAGAAAATTTAACTATGAAGGTGATGGATGTTGGCGATGACGACTGTGATGACGATGTCGATGATGACGATGTCGATGATGACGATGCTGCTGGCGATGAAGTCAAGAAGTCTTAAGTGGCAACATAATAAGTCATATGTGACGCCGGCAATAGAGGTTCCTAACGTGACAAAAGTCTGAAACCAGACAAATTCAAACCACACCAATGCAAACCAACATGCAATCGAGGTACTTTTGGATGCAAGAAGCATCATTCGGATAGTGTCGTCAAAATAAACATTAACATTGTCATCCATAACTGCATGTTACATCATAATACAATATAAATAATTATATTATAAAATTATTATAACAATTATGTATTGCATACATTATCACAAAATATTACAATATTAATGTTATTGTTATTATAACAATATTTTGTTTATGCAAAATGTATCTTCTGAGAAGGAATGTCTATAAAATCTTCCTTCATTTCTGAGGTGTTTAAAAGTTAACCATTAGCAGGTGTACTCAGGGCGTGATAGTGAGACATTAGGTGGACCTAATAAATTTGCTATTTGTTTATTATTATTATTGTTGCTGTAGATGCTCTTGTTGTTGTTGTTGTTGTTGTTAAAAGCATGCAACATCCGAAAACCTCTCCGAAAGGTTTAGTGTCTGCATAAGGTCCGAGATCTCCCTGGACATGAATTAAGGGAAGCAGTCAAAAAATGCAACAACGCCGAGTAACATCTACGATTGATGTTTTTGGAAATTCGTAGTCATTTCTTCCTTCGGTAACACTTTTGTGCTCTCCATATTTTGTAAGATTGTTGGAGAGCTGAGAACACAATGTTCATGCGGGTTCCATCGTGAAGATCTAAGTCTGCAGGGCAGGGCAGCAGCCCGGATCTTCATGCATCTGATGTTTGAGTGGATGAATTCTGGGGACAGCAGCTGCAATGCACTCACTCATTCCAAACCCCTTGGTAAAGGATCTTAAGCTGTAAACCGTCTACGGTCTTATAAAGGCTCTCTGAGATTGCTTCTCTTCAGTCATATTTTGCCGCCGCCGTCCCTAACTTCCGGAACTCTGTCATGATGAGAGTGCAATCTCTCAGAACATCCGTCATAAATTCATCCTTTCTGTGACCTGTCTCGGAGAAGATCTCTGTCAATCTTCTTATTCGAAGACGAAGCACCCATTGTCTGTGCTGAAGAATTCCCAAAACTGTAGACTTAACAGGTGCATGATCAAACGGTATTGGGACATACTTTGGAAGATGCAGCCAATGCCTTATTGCTCCTCTTATCGCCGTGTCCGAGGAAGTCAAAGAACTTTCGGGAAACCCCGTCAAAGGTAAACCTGTGGATGTGACTTGGTAACAGATGAACCTTCGAAATATAAATTTGTTGGTTGGCTTTTAAAGGTGCTCTGGATATGGAATGAAGTGATTTTTGAAATTTATCTTTGATCGACGCTGGTTGCTCTCGGACTCCAAGATATTTGTATCTTTGAGAGACATCTGTTGCTCTGAGGTCCTCAGTCTGCAATTTGATGTAAGGTGTTGGATTGACTGCCATGAGTTTTACTTGCAGTGAGTCTCAGTTATTATTACTATTATTGTATATATATACATATTGTGTATATATACATTTAGCATATATTATTATTACGAATACCACACGTTAATTTATTCTCAAATAATATTTCTTCTTTGTTTTTAAGAAAATAATTTCTTAGCTCCTCTTCTGAATCAATCTTGTTGTCAACGCCATATTTTTTTGATCAATACCAATTTCATGATAAATTGCAGAAAATTTTAATTTTCTTCACGACGAACTGGCATTTGGAGGTTGTTGTGCCACTAATAATATTCTTTATGCCTCATCTTCGTCGGACCTTCCACCCTTGTAATGAGGGTACATGGGTCACCCTTTGGTCTCCTGCACAAGACTCGAATAACAATGGCAATGGAGATGCTCCTGATTGGAGGAAGATTTTTGAATAAAAATTTCCTGCCAGAACTAATTTAATGCTCCTTCCTGATGCATGGCTGACGTCAGCGAAGTAAGTGGAAAGATATTTTTCCGGCGAAATTAAGAACAATTTGCGGGAGCAAAGAATTCATTGATTTCCTCTTTCACTTGAAGTTCTAACATCGAATGAGACGATAAATAAGCGTGAACGTTTCAGTCATTCGAAATAATTGATTATTTATAATTGTTTATTTATAATTGATGAGTCATTTGTTTTAAATGGCTGAACTCATAGCATTTAAAGCACTTAATTATCGATCGAATCGCGAATGAAATTTCAGAAGCAAGAATTCATTTGTCACATTAAGGAGCACTTCAAAGGATTGATTTCATTTGGAGGACACAGGCTTTTAATGATAACAGCATCGTTATGTGGACAACGAATGATAATGGTGACGATGACTACGATGAAGACGATGAAGATGATGACGACGATGATGATGATGATGATGATGAGGATTAAATTGGCGGTATTAAACGGCCACAATGGTTTAGAGTAGAAATTCTGAGCCCGTCAAACGAATGTTCAGAACGTTTTCAGCTTCCTTCTCAACACGTTTCCTAACCACTCACTCCTCCTAACCACTCACCCCTCCTAACCACTCACTCCTTCTACCCACAACAAGATCTCATCACTTGGGTGGAAAGCATCCAATCGTGGTCGCACCCATAAACTGAAGAGTTTGTACTCAATTTAAAGCCTTAACCTCGCCATTCACGTAAGATTATAATTTTAATAATATCATTATTATTGATAATTATCGCTTGAAATCAATTTTCATGAAGCTGAAGTAAGAGAAATTTCTCTAATTATCGTTCGCGAAACTATTTTATAGTGCTGACTTTTGTGGATTTGAAATCAAATCAGTTGCCATCAGGCGATTAATTTTCAATAATTTCAATTGAAATACCACAAACATGATTTAATGTTTAATTTTAGGATAATTTTCCTAAATATTTTCCAAAATCCACAAAGTGGAGACAAAAGACCAACCTTCTAAATAAAGAGGAACTGGAATTGTTAAAGGATCGACGCTTCAGCGGTCATCAAGTGCTCCATTGAAAATATTTTGTCTGATTCTAATCTTTAATAAAAAAAGAAATTATTTTAAACTAATTATTAAAAAAATAATGTTTAATATAATTGTTATTTATTTGGTGACTAATACTACTTAATGGCTGCCAAGTTGGCAGATTCCATGGTGCTGGAAAAGACATTCACAAGAAGGCGCTACATAATTCATTAACCTCAACAGAATAATTCATTAACATCAGCAGAATGATGTAGATCCATTTTAAATCAATTTCTCAAAAACCTTCTTTCAATGGACGACATTTCAAGTGGAATCACGGAGCATTATCGAAAAATTTCTGAATTGGAATCGCATTTTCGCATTTAAAGCTGAAGCTTTTTACAACTTTTTCACTCAACGAAATAATTTAACCTCCAGCCTCCTCACTCCTTTCTCTTCATTACTCCCCTACGTTACTGGGGAGTAATGGTAGGAATGTGCCACTGCACAGGGGCCTCAACCATTTAGGTGCCTTCATCACCCCAGAGAAACCTTTTTTTGCCTTGTCAGAGGGGTCAACAGGATTGGAGCAGAGGCTTCTGGATAAATCCGGCGCTGCATCCAACCCATCCTTGTTTTCTGCTTATGCTGGACATCCGGGTTGATTGGAGGTTGTCATCGTAAATTCACAACTTTTTCCTTTCAGCGATGAAAGTGGCTTTGGAATTTTTTCGCGAGATTTTCCCGCATCTGCGACTTGGCCAAACATCCTCTTGTGTCAACATCATCAACAGCTTCCTATTCCAGCCATTACCTTCTCATCGTCGTCGTCATCATCGTGCAAACGTGATCTCCATTTTCATGATAAATTGAAGTTTTAAGGAAAACGAATTGCAATTCTGGAATCTTAGCAAGTTGGTCTTTTATTCTTAAGACTCGGAATAAATAACTTGCAGACCTTACGCCACAAATAAGAAAATTTGAATGAAAATTAAGACTTATAAATTTGGAATTAAATAAAAATAATAAAACATTAATAAATTATCTTAAAACTGAGTGAAAAACATTGCTCCGATAAACTCACGCAATGCAACGGCATGGAAATCCTGGCAAGCAACCAGGTTCAGGTTTTGGAATGAAATTTCTGACGGGCACCTGGTTGCATTCTCTTTAAGAACCTGTTTATCGATCCATTTATAACTCGCAAGTTTCCCGCGCCAGACCGGTGCACGGCAGACGAATGTGAGATGGAAGGCACCTTTTATCTGCATGCCGTGTTCTCTCCGCTCTGCACGTGTTGATTGAAAAATCGATGGAAGTAGAAAGATCATCATCATAACCACCATCACGGTCGTCATCGTTACTACCGCGATGATGAATCTGCGAGAACAAAAAGGCATGGATTTTGGAATCTGAAAGAAAGAGGATTTCGAATTTGAACGTGTGGAAGGACATTGGATATTGGACTTAAGTTTAAATAATTTTCTACGTGACCCTGTGCTTACACATAAAAAATATTTCACAGGCGAGGAAGGCTGCAAAAAAATGTCTAAACGTGACATACTTGGGGTTCCTGAAAGTAGGATTTACGAGGGAAAAATAAAGGGATTATCGAAGATTCCGAATGGGGAATGTTTTTATTGATGACAATTTTTAGGTGCCAATCGCCACAGGACTTTGTTTGGTCAATCAAATGATTGATTGATTGGTCATTCATTTCATTTCTTCGTGGCTACCTTCTGCAATTGTTCACTCCTTGAAGTTTTTCACTTTCAGACTTCCTGAAAGATGAATTGAAAGTGTGTTGGTTGCTGATTTTAAATTCATGAGAACGTCTCACCTTGTTTCATCTTAAAGCCAAAATGCAAGGCGGAGAAAAGCCAAAAATGACTTTGTTTATTAATAAGCGAGACCCTTTACATTTTATCTCAAAACCTATCATAAACAAAAATTAATATAAAGTAAATCCAAACTCTAATCGTTAAGCTAATCAGAGTCAATAACCTGATTCGATCATTAAACCATTGGTAACTGAGAAAATGCATCTTCCTCTTGTTTTCAGTTATCTTCGCTAACATAACATAATATAACATAATGTAACGTAACGTAACATAACATAACATGACTTAACGCAACTAACATAAGATAACAATTACTTATAGTGGTTAACGAGATGTGTGTGATAACCATTCCTCGTTTTTTTAATCATCCCCATCACCTGTTGTTGTTATATTTTGTAAGGTGAAGGTCGTTAAAGTGATAACAAAAATTGAAAAATTGACGAAAGTAAAAGTAGAGAGTCCGTGAAAGTTTTAAAATGTTGAAATGTCGGCAAAAGGTTAACACGAGCACATAATTCGTGTTTCCTGTTCTTATTGAAGAATTTGAGTCGGAAAAAGTATACAAAAAAAACAAAAAATTTGTAATAATTTAGATTCAAATGGAACTCAAGCGATTGACAAGCAATTAGTGAACTAGCTTTTTTTGAACCGGCTTCGCCAGTGATATATTCAAACTCATTTTTTTATCCATTATAAGAAATTTTATTCTTCTCGATAGTTAATGTCCTTCAAATTCAGCCAGTTACTTGCCTCAAAGAACGTGATTAGGACGGTGCTTTGCTTCCGCAACGTAGTTTAAAAAAAACGAGTTTAAAGCTCGTATGCGATTTAGGAAAAGGAGTAAAGATTGAAAGTTGAAAATAGCAGTTGACGTAGGAATGGCATAGAGAATGACGTGTAACAAGTCGCTAACGTTCACCGTTTCGGAGAAGTTCCTGGGGCAGACAAACACACATGTATTTTCGTTTCATATTATAGAAGAAGAAGTTTATTAAGGAATCCTGATGCATCACATATGATCACTCACAGTGAAGTTAAATCCTTACGCTGGTCTCATTCAACAAGTCACAAAAAGACTTATTCTTCTAAGGTAACTTTCTAAAGTTTCATTTTTATAGCGCCATAACTATAGCGACAAAAGGCGCTCTGGTTAACCATTTATATAGCGCCTATTCCCAAGGGCGCTTGTGGCAAGTTGGATTGCAAACAAGGTACGACAATTCCTCTGATGACTTAAGCAACGATACCTTCTAACTTACCTTGCATAACAAAAACGCCCAAATATCCCACGTATGGCTTTGGTTGAGTGGTTTTCCCTTCACTTCTCCAACCAATAGTTTCAACTATTGCAAACAAATGGAAAATAAGATGTAATTCCAATAAAAGTTTGAATTATTATAATATATATTATATTACGCACAAGATTGATAATTTATTTTTATTCGGAAGTTGCAGCCCTCATGAAGCTGTTGATCAATGGATTATTATATAACTTAATCCATTATCTAGTTGGCATATCTTGCAGTTCTTTGAACCTACTTTAAAAGTAGAAGTTTTAAATTGCAAACTTTAACATCTTGTAATTCAGACATGTTATTTTGTTGAACATCTTTCGGAATGTGAGTCATATCTTCTTGCTGCAGACACCCTTTCTGGTATTTGACTTATTCAAATATCACAAATTGATACAATTTCGAAAATAATATTTAATAATGTATTAGTGCTCCAGTAATTCATACAAACCAAAGTAAATATTAAAAATATCGAGAATATAATTCTACATTTATAAGCACAATAATAAGTCAATACATTTAAATTTACTGAATAAAGGTACCCGTCCATTCAGTCCAATGATGACAATACTATCTTCATCCTCATGTAGTGCTAAACAGCTCATTCAATCAGGCGTTCCACAGGGCTCTGTACTGGGACCAATTCTCTCCCTATATGTTTCAGACATTGCGGGTATTGTTGCCGCCTACGGTCTCTCCAGCCACCAGTATGCAGATGACACCCAGATCTACGGCCACTGCTGCCCTGAGAGCGTTCCTGGTCTTTTTTGGAGGCTCATTTATGGTAGAAGGTCTTCTGACCACATCACTCCTCTTCTCATGGATCTCCACTGGCTGAGAATTCCGAACAGAATCACCTTCAAAATCCTCCTTTTAGTCTACAGAGCCGCCACAGGCAGCACTCCTCAATACCTCACCGAACTTTTGACAAGTACATCTTCCGTTCATTCCACGTCTGCGGACCCAGGATATGGAATTCCCTTCCAACCGAAGTCCGTGTTGCACCGACAATAGAACATTTTAAAAAAACTACTTAAAACCTACCTGTTCAGTCGATCGTCCTGAATTCAATTTTTGANTACTTTTTACTCTGACTCACTCAATGATTGAACTTAATTGCTGGTGATGTTTGTCATAGTGCCTGCACATCCCATTGGGATAATTTGTGCACTCAAAATATGGGCTAAATAAATGTAAATGTAAATGGTCCATTCAGCCCCACTCTCCCCTATGTGTTAACGTTATTAAAATCAAAGTTAATAAATCAAAGCATTGAAGCAACTCTGAACACATATTTTGTAATAACATATTTATATTTGGTATTTATTAATGTTGCTTTCATATAACTTCCTGACCTCCACACAACAAACCCGTAAAGTTAGGTAATAAAATGCTTAACTTAATTACATTTAACCATTGCAATTAAATATTTTTCCCCAAAAACGATGACAATTTTGTCTCAATTCAGCGTGAAAACGAACGAAGTCATTGAGAAACTTCTGTCTTCTGAAGGATCCAAATATTGACATTCTCTAGAGGTAGAGGTGTTTAATTTAGTCTAAATCCAACGAGATACGCTTTACCACAATTAATATTCCTTAACATGTCATTATTATTGCTTTTGTTATCGTAATTAGTGGTTTTATTGTTATTAACATTTTATCTTTTAACACTCGGTCAACATTTCCAGCTTAATGGAGTTACTGAGGTCGTAAAACCATCCGCCAAAAATGTTTGCCTCGAAAATGCAATAAAAATGGTCGCAATGACGATAATCTTAATAATCGCAATAAAACGGAATCCCCATAGAAATTTTACAAATGTGGTTTTGCGCAAACATTTCAATGAAATTCATAACGTGGCTCTTTAAAACCTAGAATAAAGAAATCATTAAAAAAAAACAAATCAAATGTCATCCGAACATCCTCAGAACAATTACGTGATTTCTAATAAAAATTTAATCAAATTCGACTATAAAGTTGTCTCGAGCATCAAAACAAAACAAATGGCAATAAATTTATTTCTTGATAAATGAAGTGAAAAAATTGATAAACCACATTAGTAACGTAAAAAGGCGGTGGAAGACAAAGAGTTACAAATGAATTCTCTTTAATGTATTTCTGTGGAAACCTGCCAACAATTTCAGGAAATGTGGATAGAATTTCAGGATGATCATGCGTTGTCATTTATTAATTCTTTGGAACCACTTAACGGCTCCAGTTTGGGAATATTTTATCTTTGAAATACTCACCAGAATGGGTCGGGAACTGCCAATCCATCATCTGATGAAGATGACGTTTGATTACTTTTCGGATAAGTTGAGAATAAATGGATGGTTTGTGATGACCAACGAGGCAATAATGACATCAACATTCTTCCGCAAACTATTTTCATTAGGCCATGCCAAAGCTTCATCATTCAAAATGAAGTGAAATGAAATTAACATTTCTTAACAAAAGGATAAATAATGTATTGCTGTAAAACTTAGTAGCATATTTGCAGCAACCTCATTCTTTTTACTCATGATCAGGCAAGATTATTAAAAAAATCTATTAATTCAGTATTAAATAGAATTTAAGTATGGTGTTGTTCTTTTCACTTAAACGGTTCATAAATTTATTTTCTGTTAGAGCCATAAAGTGTTCAAACATTTCCAGCCGTGAAGGTGAATGGCCAATTATCCAACAATGGAGATGTGACCAGTGATGTGACTCAAGGGAGTGTGCTGGGCCCAACGTTTTGCCTTATTTACATAAATGATGTTGAGGACACATTTACAGACAACTCTGTTAAATACAAACTATTCGCAGATGACATCAAGCTCTACTCAACATCATTATCTTCCCACAACTCTTCCTTACAAACTGCTATTGACAGGTTGGTGTTATGGAGTGAAAAATGGCAATTAGCCCCAGACAAATGCCTCCAAGCTTCCATCAAAACAACGGGGAATAGTACCACGCCCAACCAATACACAACCGCTCACGACCCACATCCTTCAAACACAATATATGTGACCTTGGTGTCCTCATTGATAGTAAACTTACTTCCAAAGCAGCCCACATCAACAATATCATTCACAAGGCCTTTATCAGACTACGCCTTATTCTCAAATGTTTTTGATCACGAGACAAGCGAATATTAACCAGAGCATATTGCACTTATGTTCGGCCAATCCTTGAATATTGTTCCCCAGTCTGGAGCCTCCATAACAAGCAGCTCATAACAAAGATCGAACGTGTCCAAAGGTTTTTCACAAGGGCCATTCCAGGATTGAGAACTCTACCTGCAGGAGCCGACTTCAGAAACTCGGACTCAAGACACTCAAACACCGACGCCTCATCCACGATTTATGCCTCTGTCACAAAATATTACATGAATTCATTCATTGCACCATCTCCAAATTTCCCGTTTTCATGTCAACTCGCACACGTGGTCATAACCTCCGTCTACGTCAAGAAAAATGCTCCACCACTCACAGGCTCCATTTCCTCATCAATCGCATCGTGAAACCCTGGAACTCTCTGCCCCCAAATATTATCAGCTCCACAACGCATAGTAGATTTAAAGCCTGCACTTCCAATACTGATCTAACAAAATATCTAACAATTTAATGACTTCAAATTTTTAAAATTTCTATGCACTCTACATCTTTACATTGACCGATTCCAATTTGTGTTAGTGGTCACGTGTGACCCTCTTTTTGGTTGAAATAAATAAATAAAAAAAAATCTTTAGATTCATTCGTGTCAGTTTTCTATTTATGAATATTATTTCCAAATTTGGCCCACAAATCTGTAACAGAAACCTCCTTTAAAAAAAATGAAGCAAATCTTTGACAATCCTTCCAACCTGAGAGTTCAATGGAGGACTTTTTTGTTGTCGGCTTTAAAAAACATAATGCGGTTGTAGTAGTAGTTTTCTTCGCTTATCATCACAAACTTCAGATGCAATATTTAATGCGTCCCCTAGCGTAAAGTTTAAAGATGAGGCAAAGCTTTTTAAAATAACCCCGAATTCAAAAATAAGATAAATGAATATGTTGAAAGCACACGATATTAAACTATTATTTAATTAGAAGAGGAATTGTGGCATCTGCAAAATAATCGCCAGAAGATGCTTTAGAAGTTCGGCCATCTTCATTGTTTACAAACGAAACTTACATGGTTGTGCTGGTTACGATTGCTATTATTTCAATGGATGGATTGTTTGACCAGCTGTGTAAAGTCTGAAAGTTAAGGAATAAAAGTAGCTTTCAATCTTTCAAAGATGACAAAGTTTATCAGGTTTTTATATGGGATCTCAGGCATGATCACATCGAGTAATTAAGTAATTTAATGTAACTTTAAGATGCGTTGAATGTACATGTATCAACATGTCTAAATTTATTGAGAGGATCCAGTCTCACAAAGGCTCTTAAGTCTGTTGATTATTCTATTCCACAAGATTTATATATTCATTTATTCCAGAATGGAGTAGTTAACACTGCTAAATCTGTAAGAGAATACATTTACATTTTCACCCATTTTTGATGAATTGGATGAGTCACATGTTCATAAGGCCCAATTTACATTCAACAATAGACCAGGCGTTCTGTTCATTTATCAACAATTACATCAAGAAATTGATCCGAGGTCAAAGTGAACCCCTCAAAAATTAAATGAAACAATCATTCCATTCATTGATCACCCCTCACACGTGGATTCAATTTTCAAGCGCTCACATCAATCTATTAGCGAGTCCTGCGGACAAAATCAAATGACATCGTTCCCATACCTCCCCAACAAAATATTAACAGTTCTATTAGAGTGGATATCCCCCTCCCCCTGATTCCCCCTGAAATAACGCCCCTAATCCCACCAGACATTCTTTGCCGATCTTTCAAGTTTTTAGGGATAGACCACCATTTATCTTATTTTCTACCCCACCCCATCCCCCTTTTAATTGTCAATTGTCAGAAAAACTGGAAACTGGTTGGTCTAACGATATAGAAATATTTCTCTTGGCAATAACAGTTGACATAATCCAATTGACGTCGGCAGCTGTGAAATTAATTTTCAAATTTATTTTCATATTCTCATAACTTCTTAAAACAACTGACCGACTTTGACTTTCTCACGGGTTTCTGGGAAAGGAGGGGATATATAATAAAATATTTTGAGTAAGTAGTTACAATTGGGTTTTTAAAATTAAGGGCAAAATAAAATCTGAAATTTTGTTAAATGGTCACTTGCCAGGTGATCGCTGACATTGTTTTCAACATGAACATAATCACGGATTGATTCTAGTGTCTAAGCAATATATATATTTGGATATAATATATAATATAATATATTTGGAATATCATTTTTGGGGGAGGCCAACGGGCCTGAGTAATTTTTGGTGGGAAGCAAAAAGTACCTACTCGAAAACTAGGTCGACTACAAACCCACCCAGCTGTCACCTGACCACCCATCCTTCTACCCATCACCAGCCCCACCCCTTGCTGCGTGGCAAGACAAACCAGGGACCACATACATCGATTATGCTCCCACAACTCGGTGAACTCCTACGTTGTCATCAAATAAACAACTTTGGGAAAATAGTAATTAAGCTTTTATGGTTCGATGATAATAATAACTTAACGTTGCCCTACAAATAATTATAATTATTGTTATTATAATAGTAACTACAATAATAATAATAATAATAATAATTACTATAATGGTAATAATAACAATTTACCTAGTTATTGATGAGCTTGCACGCAGCACCACTTCTGTCCCAACCATCTTCTCCATCATCGGAATGAAGATGTCAGAATTTGAGGAGTTCCGTGGTTCCACTGTTGATGTTTCTGAATGAATCCATTCGTCACCAACCAAGTGGGATGTCACAGGTCAATAAGCGATCAAAACGTTTACTCAATCAACTGACGCGCTGACCCTCCTCATTTTAGTGTTAATAACTTCATCAATTCTTGTAATGTATGTGATCAATAAATTTTACCACAAGAAATCGAAAGCGAAACATGAGTGGCGAGTACGCGAGAAAAACCACTTCTTCGTTCAGGTCGTGCAGATTGAGTCACGGCGAGTGTGTCATTAACTGCCATTATTGAGCGATACAAGAGATATGTAATCAGATTAAAACATTACAAATAATAACTTGTAAGGTGAGCAAAGTAGAGGTAATCGGGATTGTTATTTAAATGCAAAAGTACGTTGTAAGTGATTTTTTGTATTAACAACAAAGGTTTCTGCTATTTTTAAACTTAATAACGAGATTTAATTTTAGAATCATCCTAAATTAATGGACGATAAAGTTAGCAGGTACAACAGGTAATGCTCTGAAGATTCCATAAATTCTTTAATAAGCAGCTGGAATTTTCGAATCTTGGTTTTTAAGTTGCAAATCGAGATAAAAATGTATTTAGAATGTAATAATACATCTAAATATCATTACAAAACATCAACTTTGTGTCCATCATTTAAGTGATTACGCGCATTTGTTATCTCTTAAAGGTCAGTTTTGAAAGGGATTTTGCTTTTTGAATTGTTCGATGACGACGACAGTCTTCACAATCGTCGTACAAGTAGCTGACGTCACCAACATGAAACCTGAGAATTCAGAAATTAAAAACCCCGCCAATCAAAATCGAGCGAAAGACCACCCAAGGAGACGTCGATGTGGTCTGATGGAAATTATGGAATTAAATAATTAATGACATTAACACGATAATAATAATAATAATAATAATAATAATAATAATAATCATAATAATAATAATCATCATCATCATAATCATAATAATAATAATAATAATAAAATGATAATTTAGACAAATTAACTGGATTTTACCGTAAATTATAAAGTGGAAAGTGGATTTGCGAACCAATAGCAGTCAAGAATGCTCAACAAACTGATTAAAAGTCCATTAAAATAACAGGTTAAAATTAAGGATCGAGTTATCATTCTCAGTCGTGGGAAGCAGAACCTCGCTTGTCTTGGACGTTTTCCAAAACTCACAACCTCTCTTCCAACAAAATGCTTTGATTAAGCAGGATCCCATACGGGAATTACAAGCGTTATCAAGGATTTGGGTAGACATTAGTAATTCGCCAACACCTCACTTGTCAGAACTCAGTGTGTCACATTAGCTTCACAAGTGTTGAGTGAGGATTGCACGTTTCGCGCACATTCGTGAGCCATGAAACAAAGTTGAAAACTGATGCAGACACAAATTATTCAAACTGGCCTCAATGTAAATTGCACAGGCATCACACTTTTACCACAAATGCTGCAAGTGTGAAAATTTGCATATTAATGAGATTGAGTACCGCCCACATTCATTGTGAGATCGAAAGTGAAGGAGGAAATTTTACTAGATGGTGAGCCACGGTTAACTGTCATTGGCTGGTTGAAGCTTACAACTTTTCTTAAGAAAATCGCTGACTATAAATTCGGCTCTTGGATGTGCTGGCTCAAGACCTCCTGTGGTCCTCGGGTGGAGGGAGAGCGGGGGGTCCGAGCGTAGTGGGAGAGGCGGTTTGGAGAAGTAAAGATTGTTTTTGGTTATCTTTTTTGCTTTGCCAAACTAGTCTCTCCCGCGAGGCATTTCCTCCGTTGGAGGAGCTGGATGATGGTCGAGAATGGTGAGTTTCTCTGAGGCCGATCAGTGGAATTATCGTGTTTTGTTTGTAGGCGATAGTTCTTAGGTCGGCATCAGAGAACCATGGATTCCATTCCTCATCCTTAACTGACGTGGAGACTCCTGGAGTAGGTTGGAGCGCGCCATCGCATGGAAGAGACCGGAGCTTCTGGCTCATGTTGTGCTACAAGTCATGAGTAGATCGCTTCGGTTTTTTGCTTGCGAGTATATCTTCATTAATTCGAGTGCATCTTCATTAATATTTGTGCCTGCTTTGAGCTCTTTTCTGAAAAAAGGCGATTTATTTGCGTTTGTTTCGGGAAAGCTGAAATTGGTTTCGAGAATGCCACCCACGCAGAATTTCGAAACAGGCCTGCATGAGTCGAGGCTCTCACCTTCATGACTGTCTCTAACTGAGTCTTCCCCTCACCTTGGTAACGTTCTCTCGTGGTTTGCTGAGGTCACTTTAGGGTGGAAATTGTTGGGTCGATTTGAGGTCCAGCGCGTTGGTTAAACTCATGGAAAACTGTGGTCCATCCATTAAATGCTTATTATTACTAGGGTATTATCGCTTGTTCCGCGTCGGGAATGTAAATTAGTTTGGGGGCTTCATGAGTTGAGCCAGGTTACCCCCTGGATTATCATTTCAGCTAGGTTGTTGCCACTTTAACTGAGTTTCTTTAACTTTTACTTTAACCGATTAACCGAAGTTCGACCTGTGGATGATCCTGTGGTTATGCACCACTAATTGATGTTAATTTATCGCCATCTTGCTGTGCCCCCCCAGGCGAACGTAAACACCAATTTATCAGCCAACGACTCCGCATCAGCTTAATTTGTAAAGCGACCATTTAATAAGAATATAAAATCTGCACTGCCATAAAAAGTATCAAAAGCATTTGATTGTCATCTGCAGGACTTCTGATGCTCCTGCCTGGAGAACGTGATGTTCTCTGCGACGTCGAACGGGTGGCTGGCATACTTTTGGATGAATGCGTGTCTCAGGAGGTCTTTGGCCGAAGATCTTTGGGAAGGCTTCAGATGGAAGCAGGAGTCCATGAAGCTGTTTGCTTCGCTCGAGAATCTGGCAGCTTCTTTAACGGGAGGTCTGCCACCGTTTGATATCTTGAGAATGGTTCTGAACTCAGATTCGCCATAATAAGGTGGAAGACCGTCGATCATCTCGATCAACATTATTCCGAGGCTCCATATGTCGACCTTGAAGTCGTAGTTCTCCCTGTAGTGAGAGTGATGATGATGGCTCAGTTATCATACTCTGACAATAAATAGTTAATCAGAAACTCACTCCTTAACAACTTCTGGTGCCATCCAATAGAGAGTGCCCACCCCGGACGACCTGAGCTCGTCGTCACTCCGAAGTCTTGCACAGAAACCGAAGTCTGTCAGTTTGACTTGTCCGTTCATCCCGAGAAGAACGTTGTCGCTCTTGACGTCCCTGCCGAAGACAATGCGAAAGGATTTCTAAAGAACTAGATTTAGTACTAAATTTGGATTGAAATTAGACCTGTGAATGATGTTAATGTCGTGAAGAAACGAAAGAGCTTGGAGGCACTGTCCTGTGATTGAAGAAACTTGGTTTTCGTGCAACTTGGTGTAAAATACAACGAGGCGAAGTGATCCTCCATCCAGGTATTCCATCACTAACCACAGCCTGCAATCACCATCGTCATCATCATCATCATCACCTCTGAACAGACGAAACTTTGATACCCACTTTCTCTCCTTCTCCAAGAGGAAGCATTCCAAATAGTTGACTATGCTCTTATGCTTCAACTTGGTCATCATTTTAATCTCTTCGAGCACCAAATCCTTCCGCACCATCCTCTCCAATTTCATTTCTTTGACGGCGACGATGCCTTTACGGGCGACGTCGAAAGCCGAATACACCGTGGCCGTGCCACTGGCGTTTAAGTTAGAAAGTGTGAAAAAGTTTCGAAAAAGTATTGGAATTATAAGCAGTTACCCTTCTCCAATGATCTGACCTAGGCTGTATTTCCCGTGAGGATCCTCTTTTGTGACCAAGTGATCTATAAATGGAATCACTAGGAGGAGAATAATCTTACTTGAAAATATCCTTGCTAACATAATACTAATTGAAATTTCCCAAGCTTGGTTAATCAGCTTTCAGAAAGATGAATTTAATTACTAAATAATATGAACCAAAAAATTAGGTGAAATGCTTGATGGTGCATTTAAAAATTGCTTTTGAGGAGACAAAAATTAAAGAATAATTAGCATTTTATTGCAAACTTCTGTTGAGTTCTGAGTGCTATAATTTGAAATATCATTTTTTTTTAGATTAAATTTACCCATTTCATAGATAAATTCCCTCTCAGACATTCTGACATGGGCATTGTCTGGTGAATCAGTGTCATACTGTCATAAAATCACAAAAATTATGCATTATGATTTGATGTTGGAAGGTGATTGGAATAAACTCTTAAACACCTGACTATCATCACATGATGAACCTTCTTTATCATCATCATTATCACCATCAGGGCCTTGCAAAAGTGGCCAAAAAAATTTGTCTTTGTTTAATGGGCATTTAAAGTAAAATTCGAGTGCAGCAACCACAGCTTTCACGTTTCTGTTAACTTCGTCTTCACTAAAAATAAATAAGAGTCCAGGAAGCTTTACACAATTGTTTGAAGCGGTTCAAGGTTAAGTAGACAGATTTGATACCTTATATTGGATTCTTTTAAAATCTCGATCCACCTTGGCGGGAACCCAGTTAGAGGGCCGTCAACGGAAGAACTTTTTCCAGTATGAGTCATTTTCTAAGAAAGTCAATTGAAATTACATATTTTCTTGACAACATATGACTTTAATACTAAAACATTTAAAGTAACTAAGTTATTTAACCACTACGGTTCTACCTGACAAAACAATGAGCTCACAGAAATTTCCAAGTCTAGGGCTACCAAGCAAACTAGCAAGTAAGATGTGTAATATGAAACGACTTAATAAAGGTGGTTTTCTTCATAATTTCAAGTTATTTCAAGTTATCAATCTATCACACTCAGAACACAATATATAATATATGATAAAATGCTACGTTTATTCTTTAATTTGAAATTTGTAAAATGTACTGGTCATTTTCAAAAGCATACATTATTCTTTGATTGTTTTCATAATTGTAACGCATTTTAAGACGCAGTATGTCACTTGTGATCAAAACATTGATAAACCCTCAGGGGTCTTTTGTTTAGTCCCAACTTCGGTGGGCCATTCGTTGTTCGGCTTTAAGTTGCGGTTTTGTTCTCACTTTATGAAACGAGTTAACATTGAAACTCATATAAATTTGATTCTCTTTCAGAAGGAGTTGATCTCTAGATTTTAAGCCTCTGTTTGAGTGATTTGCCGATATTATCTCGATCAAATACACTCGCGATGTCGTCGGATTTTGAAACCGCCACCGAATCTTTGTGCGATAATGAAATGGAATTAAGAAAGCGAGTTATCAAGTCGGAAAGCTTGGACTCAGATTTGGATTATAAAGACAGTATTGTTACAGAAGATTTGCCAGATGAAGACAACGATGACGTACGTGTCGACATTAAACTGTTTATTTTCAGCGAAGAACAAACTCAGTAAATTATTTAGTAATATTTTTTTAGGCCAGTCCAAGCATTCAGAATTTACTTCAACATTTCTGTGGTTTTGACTCATCTGCAATGGACTTGCTGTCATTTCCTGGCAAAGCCATAGACAAGGCTGAAGATTTTGCCAGATACCTGTTGAAGACCGTGCCGGGGTTGAGTTTGGAAAAAGCCGAAGAGATAGCAAAAAATGCCTGGCATTTGGGTCCCGTTTCGGCTTACGATAAAGCCGAAGAATTTGCCAAGCATCTTTGGGAGGCTGTGCCAGGTGATTTTTTCTACAATTTCTTGATTCAATTTTATATCCTTACAAGGGATACTGCTTGCTAAACTTTCAATGAAGAACAAAGAATGAATGAAAATGTCAATTTATCGTTAGGGAAAGGAGTTGCCATGGTAAAAAAAAAGTTGTCAGTTTAAATATTCCAAGAATTCAGAAGTTTGCTTGTATTGAAAATAGAAATTGAACCATTGGTTGATTTAAAAAAAAAAATCAGATCTTCCAGTGGAGAGGGCAGAGGAGATAGCTCATAAAATATGGGAGTCTTTCTTTGCCAAAGCCAAGTCCAAGACAGAGGACTGGTTGAAGCAGACGTGGGATGCCGGTAGGGACGTCATCCACCATCGCCAACTGCCTGCATGGTTGAGGGACAACGATTACCTCCTCAAGGGACACAGACCCCCTCTCCACTCGTTCTGGGCTTGTTTCAAGTCCATGTTTCGCATCCACACGGAGACAGGCAACATTTGGACTCACTTGATCGGTGATTTTGAGATGCAGTTGTTCGCGTTTGGATCGTCGTTTTAGTCAGAAATATTCGCTCGCAGGTTGCATCTTCTTCATAATCCTCACTTTCTATTTCCTGACTCGCCCGTCCAGAGAAGTCGTGTGGGAGAAGAAACTGGTCTTTTCCCCTTTCTTTGCCGGAGCCATCATCTGCCTCTGCTTCTCGTGGCTCTTCCACACCGTTTACTGCCATTCCGAGAGGGTCGGCAGAATTTTCAGCAAGTGAGCAAACCTTACGACGATCGTTAACGAAGCGGATTGGAAATTGAAATCACCGTTTTGAATTTTGATTCGACGACTCGACAGGTTGGATTACTGCGGCATTGCGTTCCTCATCGTGGGTTCCTTCGTTCCCTGGCTTTATTACTGCTTCTACTGCCACAATTCCCCTCGCGTGGTCTACCTGGTGTGCATCATCGTGCTCGGCATTCTCTCCATCGTCGTCTCCATGTGGGACAAGTTCGGACAACCCCAGTATCGGACCCTCAGAGCAGGCGAGTGGAGTTTTTGTCGTCGTGCTTTCGAACGAGAGTTTAAGTCGAATGAAACGTGTTTTAGGATGTTAAGGTTATTTCCAGGAGGAAAAGGTGATATTTATTTTTGTTTTCCAGGTGTTTTTGTGGCCCTTGGACTAAGTGGAGTGATTCCCGCAGCCCACTATGTCATGTGGGAGGGACTCTACCATGCCTGGAATACTGCTGCCATGGGTTACCTCTTCCTGATGGCACTGCTTTACATCACCGGAGCTTTCATTTATGCTGCACGCATTCCGGAATGCATTTGGCCAGGAAAGTTTGACATCTGGGTGAGTGCGACCGAAAGAAATTCTTCGCTCGAGTTTCACGTGTTTTACGTGTGGCCGTCGATGAATCGAGACGTTCGACAGAATGCTCGCGATTCCATTTTTTTAATTATCCGTTTCAGGATGTGTTATCATTTATTCTCTGAAATTAGTTTTAAAAATTGTCCTCATGGAACCTAAAAAGTTCTAAAATTCATCTGAGAAGTTGGAAAAGAATGGTTGCTTATGTGTGAGGATTTCTGGTGATGAGTTGACGAGTGATTACCTCAATCGAGCACCAATTTAAGCTAATCGGTGTTGATTATGCCAGCATATTTCTCCAAAATTTGAACGATGCACCGGTCGGTCGGGTGGGGGGGGGTTGTCATCGAGTCGACTGCTTTGCCATTATTTTTATCTGTTTATTGTCTAAATTCTAATTTGTCAGCTGTTTTTATGCTACCAGGGTTGCGATGTTTTGAAAAGTATCCAGATATTGCTCACCAAAATATAGAAAAATATCACGACATTTTTTGTCGATCCTTGTTTATTGATATTGGATTTATACCAGCAACCCTAAAGTGTACACAAATGTTAACTTCGTTACGATATTTGAAGTTCTTTAAAGTTGTTTACTTGTAATTCCTGAAAGATCACATTCTGGGTCAATCACATCATTCATTATGCATGACATCAGCCACAAATTGTGCAAGTTATAAATCACTTGTCCTTTGATAAGGACCCAGCTTCTAATTAGGACTGATGAGGACCTGAAATTTGTTATGTTAATTATGTTAACGTGTTACATCAGCTGGAAATTCCCGGGTCTGAGAACAGTTTCCTTTTTTAAGTGCGTAGTTCTTTAATAATAAAATAAACTCGTTACTAAAACTATCCAAAATCAGTGTTTGCCTTTATTATTATTATTATTATTATTATTATTTTTCCAAATAATCAAAAGTGATTAAACATTATTGTGATGAATTTATTTTCAGTTCCAAAGTCATCAAATATTCCACGTGTTCGTCGTGGCAGCGGCCCTGGTGCACTACCGGGGCATCACGGAGGCGGCCCACAACCACGTGAGCGCCGGCATGTGTTGATGCATGTGCTGAGGACCATCCGTCATTCCGGAGCTTGAACGCATTAGAAGAAATTAGATGGATTTGCAGCCTTGAAATAGATGTTTTTATTCTTTCAATTTGTTCCAATGTTTACCTCAGTGGTTCTTTCTCGATTTTCCTAAGTTAATTCACGTCGGCGATCGAGATTTAATGTCGCTCGTTCGTTGGGAGGGGTTTCTTATTTAACTTCGATAATCTATAGATTTAATGGACGTCGTATCTGCCGTGCAATTTTGCTTCGAAAGCGTCGGGCGTCGATCGCTCGACGATGCTCTTTCGCCGACGATGCCGAGAACACGATTATATTTCGTGGTTATTTTTGTGAAATCTCATTCCTTTGTGCAGGAACATGATTTTTATTCAATTTCACCGTTTCGTGTCGTCGTCCGCCATTTTCCGTCGATGTCGCCGCGTCGGTTGCGGTCGTGGTTGCGGATGCCGAGAATTCGGTGTCGAACGTCGGTCGAGTGTCGTTCGAAATTATTTTGTTGGGTGTCACAAAGTTGTTGAAAATTACAAGGAAACTTGCCTCGCGTCGAATCTACTCCCTAGACATGTTTTACGCGACCCGGTTTCGAAACCCGTGCGAAAGAGTTTATTTTGACCGACGATGTGTTTGAGAACGTAATTACATTTTATTACATAACATCTAGTTAAGTTGATTTTTGACCACATGCCCTGAAGCTCATCGCATTACTAGCTTATCTCAGATTACTTCGAGCTGACTAAGTCACATCGATTACATTGACCATATTCCTGGTTAGTTTCACAGGGTTTTCCTGCTGTACTCGGATTAATGGGAATAAAGTGTTGCGTTGCAGGTTTAGTGGAGTGGTGTGGAAGCGACCAGGGTGCAGAAGGGGAGGGAGGCCAAAATATGAACTGGGATTCTTATTACAATTGTTTAGGGCTTAGCTTCGGCTGGCCGCTCAAAGAACTCTCAGGTTGCGATTCGTTTGTTTTAGCTTCGGTCCCATGTTCTGGAGCCACTTCGTTTATCAGGTTCGCCCCGTGAGCCGAAACCCCTAGCTAGGCCTCTGGAAGCAGCCAAGTGGTATGAACCTGGTAACCGGGTAATTAGCCGACTTATTTAGTGATGTCGGCAGTTACGCTGGGTGATGGATGGGCAAAAGTTAGGGGTCTAAGAACCGATTGCTCTTGAGAACTTTATATTTTGATCGTTGGGTGGCTCTCAAAGTTCGGGTCCTCAGATCAGCAAATTATGGAATAATGACTTTCAAAATTACAATTCCAAATTTTTATCCACTTATAATATCAAGTATCTAATAGTATATGTTTATAATTGTTTAAATTATTTCGATGCTGGGACTTCTGACCTTTGGCGAGAAGCATAAATGGATAAAGTTGAGCGAAGGTTTAACCCATGAAAAATTGAGATGACGTGCTTGTCGATGAAAAAAATGAATTGAGACTAAATTGCTTGAGGTTGGTGCTGTGAGGAGACTTACAACAATTTTCGGCAGTTAGGGGTCGCTTAGTTAGAAATCGGACGACTTACAATGCTCTGTAGCATTGATGACCATTTATACATGACCTTTGCGGATAATACAAATCAATGTAATAACGATAATTAAAAATATTAATTAATTAACTTGTAAATTAACAAACTTGTAAACAAATCATTCATAAATTTGTGGAGTAGAAAAGAACAAACACTGTCTTCATCACCACTCGTCTGAAAACGCTGGAAGATCAAAGAGTGCACGAATATGTGGAGCTGATAATCAAGAGATTACCTCCCGCTCTAACCTTTCATGATACATCAGTAGCCTAGCAGACCTCGCACGCTTCGACTTGCGCAGTGAACACGCTAATTAGTTTGCCCAACGTGCGGGTTGACAGTTCAAGACCTGATGATGTTTGTTTATCTCCGAAGAAACGATTAGATCCTAGATATGTTTGAACAACCGGTGCCAATATTTCCGATACGAGGATAAGCGTTGTTGAAGATCAATCGAGGAATTGAAAAGCAAACGCTGCAAGCGAATTTTTTATTCTGTCTTGTCAAATTGAAAAAAAGTTCAGAAGCTCCGTGGCTACTTAAGAACCACCGGAGCGCCGAGTGTACCTTTTCCATCTCTCCTTGGAATCCGGGTACAACCCGCTAAGAAACGATCGAGAATAATGCTGATTAATTCATGCCGAATACACACGCAGAGTTTGTGAAAAGAGGCTTTCTTCAGATTTACCAGCAATTTGGCTCATCACGAGAGAACCATGCAAGGCAACTTTCCTTTGACACCTTCCTGTGTCTGACTTGAAAGGAGTTGCGCAACCACCTGGCACGCATGTTCCTTCTTCATTAGCGCAGAAACGCCTCCAATTTTATTTCCCGATTAATGTTTCAAACAATGTTTTAAAATATCACGATGTTCTAGTTAAAACATAAAAAGAGCCAAAAACTGCAAGGTCTTCACGTTTGTCAGATTTTCTGACAATTACTTAAATGTGTCTCCGCTTTAAAAAATAATTCGTATATTATTTTTAAAAAATAATTCGTATTTTATTTTAAATGTGGATCGGTGAGTTTAAACATTCGATTGAAAACTAAAAGTGAAAATGTTGCACCAGGAATGTTGTTTTTGGCGACCTTTCGATTCTCAGCATTAAACGTGATGAAGGTTCACCTAATTAGCGTAATGCACAATTACCACATGACGTCATCAATTCTCCTTCCACAAAATACTTTCAAACGATTTTCCACCAATGAGATTCCATCCTGGGAGGTGCCACCGAACTGCGAGCCGTGATGCTACTGGCTGCTATAAATACCGCCGGAACGCGATTGGGTGGATGGTGGAAATTGAATTGCCCGAGATCGTCTTGGTTTTCTATTTTGTTGAAACTGAGAAAAGTGACACCTCTTTTTGCGTTCTGTCGAAGGATGCTTGTTTGGCCTCCTCATAAAATTCGTGGATTAAGCGGTGCCTAACGGACGGCTAAAGTTAATCGAGCGTAGCAGGGTTTCATTTAAGACGTTTTGCAGACCAGGATGAAAGAAGAATCATTCCAATCTCCAACTACTTTAGTCACGATATGTTCGAAAGAAATTCAAGAAGCTAGACCCTCGAGTTCAACTCTCGCCTTCTCCATCGACAGGATCATCAACGGCCCTCCGTCTAAAACGACCAGAGACAAACTGCAAACCGATCCATCCGCACTCGACCTGTCTTCCAAGAAGTCTTTGGCAGCGTCGAGGACTTACAACTTCAGCAGGGACATCGATGAATTATGTCCTCACCACAGAATTTGTGTCAGTCTGAACAGCAGGAATCCTTCGTTTCCGTTTTGTTCGAGGTTGACAAACAACTTGTTCGATTCGCAAACACGCATGCAGCAACAACAACTGGCTTCCAATCACAGTTGTTTGAAGTTCAACCACTTTCTCAATGGAGGAGTTTATTCGTGGAAACGCTTTTTACCACTTCACGATCAGAATTTGGAACCACCACGCAAACCGGAATCAGAAGATTCGAGCGCCTATTTCGACAGTTTGAAACGTTTGGGAGTAACAGGCGCGAGGAATCAGGCGATTAACAAGCAGGCTGGTGTCGATAATGGCCAATTTCGACCTCATGCAGACATCGATCACATGGTTGGCACCCTCCAATCAGGAAAGAGCTCCGCTCCTCAAATAATCCACTTCGTGTCATCTTCATTCCCATCTTCCAGGAGCGAATTTTACCACAAAAATCTCTTCCGTCCATTTTCCAATTACACCTTAACAGACGAAAATTCTTCCGCTCACTTGACTCACAGGTTGGTCTCTGTTGATTCTCCTCAGAAACTGTCAGAAACAAAATATCATCTCCATCATCATCAACAACAGCAGATCCATGAATTCCAGGCAGACAAAAACGATCCGACAAAATCACAACGAGCCATGGAGGATTCTATATCCAAATCTCCAAAGAACTTCACCTGCCCAGAGTGCGGCAAGAAGTTCAACGCTCACTACAATCTCACGAGGCACATGCCTGTCCATACGGGTGCTCGGCCTTTCGTTTGTAAGGTCTGCGACAAGGGCTTCAGACAGGCCAGTACCCTGTGCCGACACAAGATCATCCACACCTCCGAGAAGCCACACAAATGTAGAACGTGTGGAAAGGCCTTCAACCGCTCCTCCACTTTGAACACCCACCTGCGCATCCATCAGGGATTCAAGCCCTTCGTATGCGAGTACTGCGGCAAAGGATTCCACCAGAAGGGCAACTACAAGAACCACCGACTGACCCACTCCAAGGAGAAACAGTTCAAGTGCGAAATCTGCAACAAGGCCTTCCATCAAGTCTACAACTTGACATTTCACATGCACACGCACAACGAGAGGAAGCCCTACACGTGCAGCGTCTGTGAGAAGGGATTCTGTAGAAATTTTGACCTCAAGAAGCACATGCGCAAACTCCACTGCAACTCGCCCAAGACCAGCAAAGTCAGCAGCTCCAGCAACGCAGTTCAGGAGAACATTTCCAGTCCAACGAGTCCCTCATCCGGTCAGCAGGTGGCAGTTCCGAGCGAGGAAGAGTTGATTTCAGACGAGGGATCATCGATTCGCAATGGAAGGTTCCCGTACGAGGATTTGAACCGGGTACACGATGATCAACTGGAACGTTTGAACCAAGGAAAGCTCATGTTCTGTTACGACTGACTCCATTTGTTCAGTGGACATCTTGGCTGCTGTTCTCGTCATCATTATCATCATCATCACATCGTCATTATCATCACTGCATCATCATCATCGCCATCGTCGTCATCATCATCAACATTGCCATAATTATCATTATTTATCTTCATGGTCAACTTAATATCGATGAATTAATCGTGAAGAAGTGCTTTCATTGAGGTGACTAATCG